>VZTJ01000498.1:25073-101858 GCA_013397795.1 Orthonyx spaldingii | reverse complement strand
GGGCTGCTCGGGCCGGGCTGCCTGGGCTCGGGAGTGGAGGCGCTGGGGAGCCGGGGGCTCTCCTCGGCGGAGTCTGTGGCCTTATATAACGCTGTGCAGTGTCGCTCGCCCGGGCCCGGTGCAGCCAGAGCGTCTGTTTACTCTGTCATCCTGCTTAAAACCCGGCCGAGGGGTCGGATAGCCCCGACACGCTGCGTAACTGGGGCTTTGGCTCCTCGGGTTTACACGAAATAGCTGCTCACAGACTTGTAGTGTGATGTTTTCCTTGCTCGCTATTGGAGCTGTTCTCCCTACCCACCCAGCAGAGAACTGATTATTCCTTTTCCTGCCTGTCTAGTAAACACTGATGTCATTCCCCTCTTGTGTAATCATTTTTGTCTTCTGTCTGTGTACGTTGGTCTTCAAAATATGTCGGTGGGAAGGGGGAGAGGTGTTACTGAGAGTCTCTCAGAAACTTCATAGTGAAAACAAAGGGAAAACTAAAATACTTGTGCTGTAGGAATTGTTCCTGGTGGCAGTGCAGGGTTATATATGCTGGTTCTCTGGAAACTGTGCTTTAAATGGCTGGCTCCGTGTAGAAACAGATTCCTGCTGGGTTCAGACAGTGAGGCTGTAGATCAGGATTTGTGAGAGGCCAGATCCCCTCAGTACTTACATTTCTGTTCTTTCTTAGGTCACGGTAAAAATCACAAAGATGCTGCCTCGGTCAGGGCCACTCACCCCATCCCTGCAGCCTGTGGCATTTATTACTTTGAAGTGAAGATCGTCAGTAAAGGTAGAGATGGGTAAGTGCCTCATTCCAGCTCAGTGGCTGGGGATGTGTGACTGGCAGCTCTGCTTGACTCTGGCCTCCTTTCCGGAAGGGTTCGAGGTCCCATGGCTGCTGGGTGCAGCAGGCAGGTACAGCACGGGCAGGTTTTGTCCTGCTGATGAATGGATGTAAAGGAGGTGGAACGCCCTGGAAGCAGAGGCACTGGCACAACTGTGTCCTGAGCTCTTTGAGATGGGCACTTCTAAAAAATTCAGTAAACTGTGGGTCTCCAGTGCAATTTGACTTAAAATAGGTTTCCTTCTTGCTGGCAAGGTCTGGTCACTCTGATTTCTGGAATTACGATGCATCAGAAGTGAAGTGAAGCAGAAGGGAAGAACCTTGAGCTTAATTGTGGACTGCTGCAGTGGTGTTGGCATGATGAAGAGTGGTCGTAGGAGTGCTGGAACATCGGGGAAAGCAATAAAGGGGCATTTCTGACAAGGTCTGGGGTTCTCCTGCAGATGGGGATTTAATTTTTACCTCGTTATGAAGGTGTCAGCTTGCTGTGTGTGGATGTCCTTGGCATTGTTCATTGCTAAATGATGAATGCGGCAGGAATATTACCCAGAAGGGAAAGCCAGGCAGGAGGAGGGATTGGGTGTAGTTAATTAATCCAGTTTAAGTGTGACGTTTGAACTCTGACCAGTTTAAGGGTTGTGGGGAAGGGCAGCAAATGTTCCTACTGAAAACCAAATGAAAGTGACAACTTGTTACAGTTGAATTTTTTTGCTGTCATTGCTGAACTGAGAAGTGGCCTACTTGTAAAGGGACTGCGAAGGATCTCGGGTTGTGCTGCATTTAGGCCCTTGATAATTACTGGGTTATCTGCAGAGGTGGATGCTGGGCTGAGTTCCTTACAAATGCAGAGAAAAGACCATCCTTATTCCTTGTCTCTTTTGAAACACTGCCCTTGATTAGTTTATGTAACTGCTAAAACTGAAATGATTTGCAGTGAGCTTCAAGACAGTTTTCCAAAGAAATCACATTACCAAAGGTCACTGAACAGCACTTAATCCTTACTGCAGTCTAGATTAATCTTAAAGGGAGATAATGGAATTTTCTGCTTGTCTCCCAAGATCAGAGTTCTCTATATTAATGATCTGTTGTATTTATTGTATTCTGTAATTACAGTGACTTTCCAGGAATAATTCCAGAGACAGAACCATGTGTGTTAACACAGCAACCTGAACAGGAGCTGCTGATAGCTCTGATCTGAAGTCAGGGCAGTGGCGAGGCTTTGAGAACCTCTCTGATGTCTCAGCCATTTCTGTGCCTTGTTTTTCTTTTGCTGGTAGAGACAGATCCGACTTTTATCTCGCACAGGGTAGTGCTGGGGATTTGTGGTTGTGAATTTCCACTGTAGCTGCTGCGTGGCTGTCACTTGAGAACGTGCTTTTGTGCATCTCACCTTTAATAGTTTGAATTGTTCCTGCTGGAGGCTCAGTGTGTTGTACTAGTGAACTGTGGCAGAGACCTCTTCTGAGGAGGCTCCCCAGTGTTTATTGCACCGTGGTGACTTGAGTTTAAAGGATTGAAAGTCCAGACATGTAAAGAAGGGATTGAGGAAATGAAGTTTTCAAGCAGTGTAAGTGGCAAAGCCTGTGCCTAGCAGCAACACTGGAAGCCCTTTAGCAAGGGGAGAGGAAGAGGAATCCTTCTGAGCTCATTTCCAGAATGGGTATTTCGGGTCTAAAGCCTCTGCCCTAGAGCTGGTTATTTGACTTCTGTGTGAGATAGTGAGGTAAAGATGTGAAGTTATTCCCTGTGTATCTCTTGCTGGAGTTTGTGATGGCATTTCACATTTAGGTTTAAAATATGAGTGATTTGGTATCGAAACAAGACTTACTCAAGAAAGGCTTTGGTGAAATGAATTTCAGGAAGTGTTGAGGAGTCTGATTTTGCTCAAAGCTGTTGTCTTTCTGTGCTCACAGTTGCTAGTTTAGGGCTCTGCACTCTGGTTAGATACTGACAGTTGCTAATAAACAACAGAAACTAAGAGGTTTCAGATAAGAAATGGGATAGAAGCTCCCAGTGGCTCTTAATGGAGAAGTAAGAATCCCAGAGCTCACACGATGCCTTTTTGCAGCCTGCCAAGAGATGTGTGTGACATGCTCTGATAAGAGGGTTCTTGAATTGGCACCAGGCAGTGCCATTTTGGATTGGTGATGTCACTGTGGTAGAGAAACCTGAGCTGTGGAGATGACTCAGGTATCAGGACCACCTTTTTAACTTCTCCTCTGTTTTTCACTGGACTAAGGGGATTTAAAACTAATATGTGCTAGTTCTCCCCTCTGTTTTCTCCCAGCACATCATAACCTAGCAGTCAAAACACACATCCTTGCCTCCCCCCATTTTCTAGGCTGAGAACTCCTGTGCTCACCCCACAGCCAGCACAGGGGAAGAGGGAGGGAGGGACTGCAGCAGCACAAACACAAGTTGCTTTGCACTGCCACAGCTGGTAGAAAAACTTCCTCTTTTGCTCTGCCTTGTCTCCCCTGTGCCTTAATGCACCTGCCCCAGAAAGGTGCTTTTGTTAAAGAAGCAAACAAAATGATTTTCATAAACTCTGCCTTTGCCACCACTGGACATTTCTGCCTCAGCAGCGGTAAAATCATTTACTGGTGGATATTTCAAAGCAAGTCCAGCATCCAGAAAGTCCATTTGGTGTATGTAAAGAAACTTCTAAGACTGCTCAGCTTTTCTTAGCTTTGGCTCTTCCACTGCTCATGAGCTAAAACCACAGTGCTCTGAGAGAAGCAAGCATGATTCAAACTTACTTTTAGTTGAGTGGTGACCATTTCTTGTCCTGGTGGATTTAGTCTTTATTGATAAGAGGTCATGTTTATTTATTGGGTTTGTTTTTCGTGTGGCTTTGTTTTGTTTCTTTCTGGGAGAGGGGAGGCTGCCAGGACACCATTGAAAACATTGTCTTGACAAGGTTTCTTGGTAATAACAAATCAGATCTGACAGTAGGTTGATCTCTTGCTGCTTCTTGAAGGGGGAGATGGTTTTTATCCTCGGAGAGCAGAGGAGAACTTAGTTTGCAGTCTCTGGTCCCAGCTCTCTTCTCACCTTCTTGTCTGTGCTGAGCACACAGGGAGTGGTTCCACAGCACCTTAGGACGATACCTGTCAGGCTGTGGGATTCTGCCCTTGAATTTGCCATATGTTTCTACTCCTTCCCACCTGTGGACAGACTGCTGCCCTGTCCTGTGGTGAGCTGGTTCAGGGAGATCACCAGTGGAAAGCTGGCCAGAAAATAATGAATGATGATTTCATCCACTGACGTCACTATCAGAAATTGCTCCTTTTTTTTTCCTCTCTAAATTGAGGACTACTTTTCAAGGTTCCCTTCCCTGACATTAATTGAAGGCGAGTCAATAAAGGGATGGGCTGAGCTGGGAGATGGAAGGGTAGGATTGCAGCAACCCTCAGCTCCATTCAAAATGTTGTTGAATAGTTTTGTTTTAAGACTTGCTGGTAGTTAATTCCTGAGCCATTGTGTGCTTGTCTCCTGAGTGTTGTCAACTGGAACAAAAGGACAGGAGGCAATGGGTCACAAGTTGTGGCAAGGGAAATGCCAGCTGGACATAAGAAAGAATTCTCCTTTGTGAAAATGGTTGTGCACCCAAACAAGATGCCTGGAGAGGCATCTCCCTCATCAGATTTGCCTGGGGGAGCCCTTAGTCTGCTGACTGACAGAAGTTTCAGAGTTACCTGTGCTTTGGGCAGAAGGCTGAAGAAAGACTGTCCCAAGACCCCTTCCCGTCCAAACCTCTTCATGAATCTGTGGATGGCTTGCTTCCAGCATTCCTCAGATGAGCAGATTGGCAGAAATGTGTGTGACTCGTCTGTTCCTGAGCTGCCACAAATAACTCAGGCTTTTGTCACGGTGCTGTTCGTAACAGTTCAACCTTAGCTGTATTTGAAGCCCTGAACTCTTGTCCTCTCTCCCTCCAGTACATGGTTCTGTTTGGTGGTGATTTGTCAGCACATCTCACAGCCTCTGTTTCCCCATTAGATGATCTCTGCTTGGTAAACAGGAACAGGGAGAGACTCATCAGGGTAGGGCAGCCAACCCACAACTGAGAGGCTGTTGTGACTCAGAAGGACAAGTCATCCTTGTTGTCCTCTTTATGCTGGGGCAAGGTGAGCTGTCTGTGGGTGACAGTGCGTGTTCCTGACCGCCGGTTTGGTTTCTTGACTGGTTTTACCTCTCCCAGCCACGTGCTGGGTTGTGATGGAGTGTGACTGGGGATGACATTCCAGAGGCCAGCCCTGACGGTGCACGGGTTCTGGATTCTCGCAAAAGTCACCTGTCCTGCAGCCTTCTCTCCATTTCTGACCTGCTCAGCAGACAGCCCAGCAGCCTGTGGGTTGCCTTTGCAATGGCAGTTTGCTGTTGACAGCTGCCTTTTTCTGGGAATGGTTTTGTCTTGGAGAGCTGCTCACTCACGGATACTTGGGTATGCTGGCATCCTGACCTCTCCTGTGGGGACAGAGCCACTGCCTGCCCATGGTACCTCTGTGCAAACACAGCAAGTGTGCTCTGTGGACAGAGGAGGTGCCAGGGGGCCCAGCCCTCTGTGCCAGGCCAGTGGCTCCATGAGGACTTTGAGCCATCCCAGGAAGCACCCCAGTATGGCTCTTCTTTTTGCCGTGATGTATTCTTGTGTGCCAGCACTAGTGACTGTGTAGTGAGCTCGGTTGTGTTCACAGTCTTTTTGCTGGATCAGTACTTGAAACAGTGATTTCTGTGTTAGGTGGAGACCCAGGAGGGCAGGAGAGGGAAGCTGGAAAGATATAAGCCCCAGGGAATGCTGGTATTTTCTCTCAGCACTTTTCCACAGTTGCTTTGAGCTGTGCAGCCTGTTGTCCAGAGATGTTGGTCAGCACTAGCTTAGGTTGAGGGCAGTTTTTTGGGAGAGGGAGAAAAGAGTTCTTTGAGGAGGGTGGCTGAAGGCTAATCAAGCTTAGTCCATACTATAGTTTATTTAAAATCTTCCTTTAGCTTTCATACACAAGTACACCATAAGCCAGACTTAGAAATAGCTTAGTTTCTCTCTGACTGAAAAAGAAAAATAAAGGTCAGATGTGTTGGTTGGTTGCAGTCTGTACATTAGTAACAAATCATCTGCCCCTTTTCCTTGCCTATGTTTCTCCTTGCCAACTTTCCATTTCTCCTCGGCATATGGTGAGTGTGATGGCTCTGTGAAAAGCCTTTTGCTCGTGTGCTCTAATGGGTTCCAGATGCTGACAGAGCCTGTCTGTGGAGCACTCTGACAGCATTGGCTGCTTGTGCTGAGACACCTTGGAGTGCCCTGTCTGTCTGGATGTGGCAGTAGAGAAGGCTAAAGGATGTTCTGTGGGAACTGAGAATTTCTCGTGTGATCCCTGATTTGTCACTGATAAGTCTGTAAATAATTGATTTCCTGCCCCCTTTTAATGTTTTTCCATCGTGGTTTCCAAGAATCCAGCACCAGCACAGAGAAGGGGTTGTTCTGTTTGCAGGTAGGTCTGCTTGTGTGAATTTATGCTGTTCTGCAGACGTTCATTTAAACAACCCAACACATAAATAAATCCCCCAGATAGATTCCATAAACAGTTCCTGCCTTGTTCCCATTTGCAGATTGCCCAAGCAAGTCCTTCTTGGTCAGCTACCAACTGTGTCTTGGTGCTCTCAGGTGTAGAGACCCGTTTTCTGCAGAGGTTTCATGTCAATTGATGACACCTCATACAAGTTGTTATTTTTTTGTCATTTTTCAGCTACGCTCTTCCAAAAGGGAGTAATATTGAGAGCAGCTTTTCAGTGTAAAGCAGTCACAAGGTTGGAATATCTGTTTTGAAGTAGATAGCTTTTAAAATTCTTTTCTAATCAATGAAGTGGCAATTTAAACTGTTTTCTAGCAGTATCATGAGCCATCCACTGTAATAGTTGAATATCAATTTATCATTAAAATAATTTTTGAAATAAGGCTACAAAATGGAAGCAGTGATGGTGATATGTGTCTTTCACTTGTGATGTATGTGTTTTGGGTATGTCTGAGGTCTGAGATCTCCTCTATTTCAGACTGTGATAATTATTTTTGTTCTTGTTGGGTTTTTTGTTCACCTGCTTATGAAATTTTGCACAGTAAAGAAGAAAAATTCCAGGAAGGGCTTATGTTTGTTTGGTTATTTTTTTATCCCCCCTCCCTCTGCTATTTCTGAGTATCTGTTGTAGAAAAGGTAAGAATATGACCAAAGCAAACTCTAGCAAAATCAACATCTTTAGAATGTATGTAAAACATGACTATGCTCAGTTCTTCAAAATATGTTTGCAGTTAAATCACAGAATACTGGGAACTAATTATTTGCATATTCTAAGCTTGCAGATCTAAGGAATTCTGTTTAGTAATTAAATTGTGTGAGTTGGATAACTTTTATTTAGGGAAAACCTTCTTTCACTTGAGAAGCCTTGAAATGATGAACTGCTAAAGAATTCATGATCCACTGTGAATCTTTTACTTCAGCTCTGCACTGAAGCTGAATTGTGTTAATTGTGTTACATTGACTCTGTGACCAGATTAATTTTTTACACTGCTTTTCTAGCAATGGGATTTACATCGTACCTGTGATGTAAGACTGGATCTCTGTTTCTACACTACAATCTGCCTGCTTGTTTACAAGTTCTTTGTGTTGATGCTGTGGTCCACATGAAGCCTTTGTCCCTTGTTGTGGAGATGTCAGTGTCTAAAGATCTGTGAGTTCCGTGTGTGGTGCTTTCCCAATGCTCGCCCCAGCTCTGATTCTGCTGCTGTTTAAAGAGAAAGTGTTCTTATTTCACCAGTGCATCTCTCAAAACTTCAGGTGTTACTTTTTCTCTGATATGTTTTTCACGTAATTAACCCATGCACAAATATTGCAGCTACTTCTTTCTGTAATTTCATTAATTATTAGCAGGTAAATTCTCCTTTAATTAGAATTGTTACCATCCAAGCCTAAACCAGAGGAAATTAGCCTATAAGGGTGTGAGAATACCCCTTAAGCTGGTGGTGGAGAGTTTTCTTCTGATTTGGGTGTTGCATTTATATTGTTCCCCCTGCTTTTCAAAGGAAAATACAGGGGCTCAAGGTGAATTTTGAATCTGACTGTCTGTTATGATGGACTGAAATGCAAAATTAATCACCAGAATGAAACAGTCTTTAAATTACTTGCTCTTCTTTGGATGCCTTTCTGTTAGACATTTGTGGTAACTCTAGCATATTTCTTTACTGTTTTCTAAGCTTTGTTCAGGGCAGAAAAAATGTTCTGTTGCTTAGACTGGCACTCAAACCTGAAGTCCATTCAGTTGTGAAAACCTGTTTAACTTCCCTAATATATTTTAAGTGACTATGAGCAGTGCATTTGGAAGTGAGGTTTGTTAATCAGCAGGACAACCTGGACAAAAATCCTACTTATTCAGTTGGGTGTAACCAGAATAAATAATCAGAGAATGAGTATCAGTAATGCTTTGTGCTGTTCCCAGACTTTAGGCACCATTTGTCACTGAGATGGTTTGTGTGTGAACTTTGTTGGATATCAGCTGACTTGGAGAACGAGTCAGCTGCCAAGAGTGAAAAAAATAATAAATTGGTGAGACACCTTTGCTTCAACTACATTTGCATTTGACCACAGGGTTTGGGGTTCTGTTGGATGCGGTGATACTTGGAGTAGCAGATGGGGAAGCTGGTTATTCAGGACAGATTTTAGTGGTGATTTTACCCTGGTGGTGCTCGTATTTTATCTTTTCTTTCTTAAATGGTGCTCAGGTCAGGTCTTCATCTCTGTATTTTCCATCTTTCAGTGTTCCTACTTTGTTAATCTACATCATCAGTCTTTTCCTTTCCTGAAGGTAGCACAGACAAGGGATGGATTTGGCCCTTCTTACAGCTGGCAGATACCAGTTGAACATGATCCTAAAATTGGAAGGGAACTGGGAATATGATACCTTGGTCTGTCAAAAATAGCTTTTCATTCTTCCTCTGTCATTTTGTCACCAGTTACTCATAACCACCCTGAGAAGATGTGTTATGTTCCCAGATTGCTGCCTCTCAGTCTTATCCTGCTCACTCACCTTCTCTTCCATGGTCTTCAGCTTTTAAGGCTTGTCTGCCGTTCTAAGGGCTGATGTACAATGGACTCCTCCGTGCCTCAGGATACTTGTAGTTGTTTTTAATGAGCTCTTAAAAAATTTATTTTCTTCCCTTTATCCATTTCTTTTCAGTCTTGCATTATTTGTCTTTACTGACCTCTTGCTGGGGAATTGGGATTCTTCCTGGAGCCCATCAGTGCTATTTCTGAAGCACCATCACAGAACAGCACAATATGCACAAATAAAACCAGAACCACTTTCACTCTAGAGATTATATTCCATTATGAAGTGGTTCCAAAATATTTGTTGTTAGACTGAGGAATCGGAGACATTTGGAATCCAGTATTCTGCATGCCATAGGTAAATTTTTTAAACAGATGTAACTTGTTTTTTCACTGCCTTAAAACAATGTTCCCCTTCCCCCACCAGAACTGCGACAATGTGGTTTCAAGTGGTGAATTGATAAGGGTTATCATTTCTAGCCACTCTTTAAACCTGGCATGAAGTCAGGACCCACCTCAGACAAGAATGATAATTCAGAGCTTTGCACAAGAGACTATGAAAGTCTCTGAAATGCCACCAGTGTGGTTTATTGTTCACCTCTAGCTTAATAATTTAGTTTGTTTATTGTAGATTTAACTGTGCGTGTTGAAAGAGTGAGGTTCACAATAGCTGGGAGGACAGGATTCCTACCACATAGGTGTGGTTATTAGAAAAAATTGCAGGATGCAGGAAGCCTTTGAATCACAAACCTCTGGAAGAGTGGAACATCCCTTGTTTAACTCGTGGCTCAGTGGGGTTGCGTGGCTTTGGCTGAGCCATGTAATAAAATGCTAATCCCAGGAATTTCTACTGTGTGTTGTGTTAAAGTTGGTTCACAACTGAGCAGGGAATGACTGCTTTACTGGAAGTCATGGCATACAAAACAAATTATTTAACCTTTCTGGTCTTAACTCTCAAGTTTGGACTTCAGTGCCTGTTGGCATCCTGGCAGTCTCCTCCAGCCTCCTGTACAGCACCAGGGTGGGACTGGCTCAGGAAAGAAGAGTTCTGGGCTCGTGGCCATTACCCAACCAATGCTACACCAATGTATTTTTTCCCCCTTTGTTTCCCCAGCTTTCAGATGGGTTGAGTTTTGTTTGCCATCTGGGTGAACCTCACAGCCACCTGAAAGAAGAGTGGCAGGGATTGTTTCACCATCCTGACTTGGTACCTTTCAGCAGGTTAAACAATAAATACAGGGGAAACCTGTATTTATTATTTATACTGTCTTTCTTTTCCTGGCAGAGCCTTAAGAAATCTGCCTTGCTAATTATCAGCTAGAGATGAGTACTCAGTCCAAGTTTATTGGAGAAAGTTTTGCAGCTTTTTGGGTAAAGAAATACCTCCTTTTGTTTAAGGTGTAGTGCTTGTCCAGTGAGGACCATGGGCTAATTGCTTTCTTCCTCCTTCTGCCCTGCCTTTATTTTGCACACAGCAATGCTTCTCAAGTGCTGGGTGCTTTCCAGGGAGATGTTCTTTGCTTCTGGAATTCCTGAAAATGAAGAATGTAGTACAGGTCTGCATGAGTTCTGTTGCTGTGTTCTCCTCTGTTCTACTCAATGAGTTCTTCATTCCTGCACTGGAAAAGCCAAATAGATGCAAATCCTGGATTTTCAGCATTAGCTGCTTGCTGTCAAAGGGCAGGTCTGTTCTGAAGTTTTTCTGCTGGGTTCACAAGGATTTTTGTGGGTTTGCTCATACAAAGTAGCTTTAGACTACGCAAAAAACTTTTCTTATGTTGACTTTTTGACAGGTTCTCTGGGTATCATGTTTGTTCTGGAGGAACATCTTTTGACTCAAAGAATTGCTTCTACTATGGGTGGATTCCCCTTCTGGGACAAACTAAACACAGCCATCAGTGTCTCCTCTACTTCTGTGACTGTTATGCTTAGAAGAGCCTCATTAAGAGAACTCTTTGTTTCAGTTTGGGTCAGTCAGATGTTGTCACTCCTGTGAAATAACTTTTCCCGTTGTTTTTTAGATAATTTCTGCCCCGTGATAATATGTAATTCTTCCTGAGTCAGTGCATGTGAGATCTTTTGTATCTTTAAGAGTTAAATTTTAATTTAGAAGTACAATCATCATTTTGACTTTCCCTGTCTTTTCCAAGGGAAAGTCTTTTATTGACAGAAACAATAATTCCTATTTTTTAAAAATATACAGATTTAAAATGCGGCTTTGAAAACATCTGCACTGCAGAGTCCACCACTCAAGTTGTCTTAGGAGCCTGGAGTGAACACTGTCCTGTTCAGATGTCACTGTGCTGGGGCAGCTACATGTTGGCATTTACTGCTGAAGTACTTGGGAACAGGGGAAGGGACCTAAAAAGCTTTGTCTCTTTGAGCTTAATCTCAGCACAGTCATGGTGCTGTAAGATCTAGAGGGAAAAATCCTGGCAATCCTGCTGGTTCTGTGGGAAGCCAGCATCTTTTGACATGAGAGCTTTTTACCAAGGTCCTTCATTCTTCTGCTGCAGCCAAGGAGAGCCGGGGCGTGGATAAAACAGGCAGAGCTGATGTTGTGGCTGGTGGTAAGTGTGGCTGATTCAGTCACATTTTCTAAAGCAACCAGTACTGGGCAGGGCTGAGGTGAAGCAGGAGTCTGGAAGAATTTGGTGCTATGGTAACTGCCGAGGCTGCTGGTGAGTGGAAACAAGACTGGTCGGACTGAATCACCAGCATGTGTCTGCGTTTATTTTTGTCAGTCTGCTCTATTTGGAATTGGTCTACTGATGCAGCATTTTTGAAGCTTCAGATTAGGTGTGTGGGGCAGTTCCAAGCAGTCAGTGTTCACTGCTGCGAAAATGGTTTTAGGAGGTCACTTTTGGTTAGCTTTGTATCTTACCTATGATGGATAATGGATAAAAATGTATTATTATCCCCAAAATTGCTTTTTTTCCTGTTTGAGACTGGGTACTAACATTCCTGTGCATCCTTTTTTTAAGAGGCTCTTTGAATCTCTCAAAAAGGAAGTCCAGTTAAAGGATACCCCATAGGGAGTCTGTCCACACCATTACCGTCCAAAACCAGGAGTGATTCAGGCAGGTAGACCATAGAGATTTATGTTGAATGATATTGAGTATCATAATTGAGTAATTTAAAAACAAAAGGCAGTCATTTGCTCTTGGTGATGCCCACAAATACTGTTTAACTAGTGCTGAATTCATTGCTTACACAAAACTGGTTTGGAGCATTTGGAATCGAGGAAGTGAGCAGCTGTTCTGCACTAAGAAGTTCAGAAAACATCTGGTGCTTTTGGGGGTGGTGGAGTTGAAGATTAATTTTTTTTTTTTTTCCCTCCCAATTTTCAAGAGAATAGAATGATTTTTTTTTTTTTTGTCTGAGACTTTATAGATCTTAAAGCTTGTTTCATCCATTACTTCTGGTTAGATGGGAAAAGCAAGGTAGCACTTTCTAAAACAAAACCCAGCAGTCAAGTCTGTGGCAATTTGAAGTTCTGGATATAAGCTGTGGGCTGTGGAGTTGAAAGTCAGCATGATGAGGGAGTCTGTTTTTATTTTAGGTTGTCTGCAAATTCTGTGTACAGTTTTACAGCCATTATGGTCTTATTTTTAAAGTTTGTCTTGAGCTTTAAATGGGAGCAGAAGCTGAGAGCAAAAAACTGTGAACCAGGAAGGCTTGTGGTCGTGTTCTTTTTTTTTTTTAGCAACATATTTCCATGGTGTTGTGTATCTAGATTAAAGTGTAATCTTAAATTTAGAATTTGTGGAGTTGTAGTGCTTGCTTTTTATAAAAATACAAGCTTCCAGTCTCAATTTAAAGCAATGTTGTCTGAAAATGGAAAGATACTATTGTATAAGTTTTGTCTTTGGTTATGTGCATCAGATTTGCTGCTGTACACAAAAGAGGGGGGATGAATCTGCATAGAAAATAATGAAATTGAGCAGGATAAGATGAAGTGATTGATGACCTATTTTATCTGTGTTCAACAATTAGGTTATTTCCTCTCATTTCCAATGTTTTCCTTGGTGTTGCCACCCTTATGGTGCAATACAGTGCAGTGACCCAGCAAGGGATGGGGACAAAGGGCACCCATGGAAGTGCTGCAGCTGGGATTGTGGTGAAGCTGTGCCAAGGCTGAGTGCAGAGGTGTCCTCTCTGTTCAGTTCTAGGTCTGTTAATGTCAACAGCAGCAGAGGCAGAGGAGCAGACAAGCACCCTCGGGCAGTAAGGAGGGATGGAGCTGGCCTGTGGCCCTGTGCCAGCAGAGCTGTGCTGTGTGATACTGAAGGGAAGGAATCTGACACCACCACATGAAAAAGTGGCCACAGTTCTACAGTGTTTTACCTTCAGCTGAGCCAGATAGATCAAGACATAAGAAACATTCCCTATGCCAAGAGGCACATCCTGCTCTTTGAACAAAATTTGTCACAGCCAACAAAATCCGGAGGTCTGGAGCTTGGTGATGTGACCTGGTGAAGTTGGTGGGGATGGTTCTGCCAGAGAAGCAGAATGATCTGCTCCTGGACAGGTTTTTGCTACCTATTTCAGACCTGCCAGTGTCAGCATGAGCTCTCTGGTGTTACTGCTTCAGGCTTAGATGATGCCTTTACATTGAGGTGAAGAAGCAATTGGGGTACTTTGAATCACAGCTCCCCTCGGGCTTGAACGGTTGGCAGAGGTGGCACTTGTCACTGCTCTCATAGACCTGAGTGCAGTTGTAGCTGTGGACTGGGATCCTGGCTGCTTGCACACATGGTTGGAAAGAAACACATGGCAAAACCCACCATGTAGTAAGGAAATCTCTGTAGCAGCAGAAGATTCCACACTCAGTAGGAATAAGGAAATTGAACAAGAACTCTTTTATCTGCCAGTGCACTAAGAAGGTGGCAGGGAAGAGCTGGAGCACTCTGCAGATATAGAGAAAGGTCTTCCATATTGTGCCTGGAAGGCTGTAAACATATCCCCAAATTCAGTTTATTACAGATGCATGTATGTCAGATGACACTGCGAGGCTGAATTTTTAGATGCCATGAATGCCTGCTTTGGAGAGGCTCTCGTGAGTCAGGGAACTCATGAGGATGTAACTTCTGACTCATGCTCTGAGCAGTGCAGAAAATGTTTACATAAAGGTGTGTTTAGAAGTTGCACTGCAGCACTGACCATAATCACTCATGTTTGGTGTCCTTTGAGGAGTGCTATAAAAGGCCCCCAGACCCTGCCACTTCATTGTTCATCCAAAAACCCCACCACCCAACAACAAGAGTCAGAAAACAAACCCTATAAATTGAAGAAGCTTATTTAAGAATAGCTAATAAAATCAGAAGGGTTAAATGCTTTGAGATGCTACAGAGACTGTTAAAGAAGACATTTTATTAGAGGATCAGACAGTTGGCAAAATTAGACACAGGGATGAAAGGCAATAGGGATACACACCCCAAAATTTTAAATTTTATTCAATGAGAAAAACTGAAAGTACAAACTTTTGAGCTTAAAAAAAACAGTAGTTTGAGTTGAGGGATATCTGACTCCAGGTCTGAAATCTTAAAGGAATATTTTTCCCTCCCAACACATCAGGGATGGGGAGCAAGCTGACGTCTCTAAAATGAAGAGATAATGCAGGAGAACTTTTTATGAAGAACTCCGAAAACATAGGAATGTTTAGGGGCTCACAAATGCCAGTCTTTTGCTTTTAAAGGATTATCCTGAAGTAAAAGAATTAATACAGCAACAATGTCATTTGTCAACAAAACACATGCCAATCTTTGTTTTAAATGATAATCTGGTTCCTGTTGAAGGATTAATACAACAACCCATAAAACACAGGAACAGATCATTGGGGTTATCTGGGCTTCATTCAAGAGTTCTAAAGAATGAAATAGCTGAGCCATGGACTATGGAGTGTGACATTTGAAAAGTCTTGATTACAGAGAAGAGATGTGTGTCTATGGTTTTTTCCCCCCCAGGGGATCCAGAGGAATGAGATGATACAGTATTTCCTCTAAAGTCTGTTTCATCCTTGAGATCTCTACATCAGAGCAGAACCTTCCTTGTTGCTTTTCTTGGAGTGAACACGAGGTTCAGGAGCTGAAGGGCTCAGGGCAGACGTGCCGGGCAGTCACCACGGCATGTGCAGTGTGTGAGGTCAGGGCAGTGCTGTACATCAGGAACCCGTCTTTCCTGGATGATCTCATCTCCTTGACCACTAGGAAGAGAGCTGGGTTTGGCTGGTATGATCACATCAGGACTTGTGTATGTGTGGCTCAGGGAGTTGTGTTTTCTCAGCATGGTCGATACCCTGCTCTATGCACTGCAAGCCAAGAGTTTGCTGCCTCTTTGCTCTCTCTGTTGATCTGAGGAGGAACTGTCTGGATCCTCTGGGAGCTGGTGCACTTCAGAAACAGAGCATGTTTTTAAAAGAAGGGATTGACTCATTTTAAAGCACTGTAAAACTGGGCTTCAAGGATTGGAAATCCAGAAGGTCATGCTACCAAAATGTGCAAGAGCGTTGGCCATGCTTGTGAAGATGGTCTCTTCTCCCAGGTAACAAGTGATGGGACAAGAGGAAATGGCCAGGAGTTGCACTAGGGAGGTGTAGGTTGAATACTAGGAAAACTTTCTTCATGGAAAGGTTTGTCAAACACTGGAATAGGCTGCCCAGGAAGTGGTTGAGTTATCATCCCTGGAGGGATTTAAAAGATGTGTAACTGTGGCACTTTGGGGTGTGGTCTAGTGGTGACCTTGAAAGATTTGATCAATAGTTGGACTTGACAATCTTAAAGGTATTTTTCCACCCAAACAATTCTCTGTCCTGCTATTAAAGAAATCATGGGCTAAGATTTGACAAACTTGTAGATCTCTAAGGATTAAAATTTCAGTGTAAACAAAAACCAATCAGTTATTGCCATTTCCATGTGACACTGACTGAGATGGGGAAGTCAAGGACAGGGAACAATTTCTGCAGGGGACTTAAGACACATAACTTGAAGAAATGTAACTTTGGGGTGAAATTTGAAATAATATTTTCATACATGCTTAATGTTTTATGGAGCAGGTGGCCAAGGAAGTCACAGGAAGAAAACTGATACAGTGGAAGAATATCCTGTAGCCTGCTTGGATTCTTACCTTTACAAGAACAAGAGCCCAACAGTTAATTTCTAAGCTCAGTAACCTAAAAATATGGGAGTGTGTTGAAAAAAACCCAAACCTGAGCTGTGCTACCAGAGGATATTGAGAGAATTACAGACCGTGCAAAATAACAGAAACGGAAGATACAGAATGGGAATGTGCATAAGTATTGCAGTGAGGAAGAGGAGACTTTGTGAAACCTGGCTTTGCCTTACTGTCCTGCTGGATAGGTGCAAAATGATTCTCATGAGGGCAGAATAAACAATCCAAACTTGATATAAAAAATGGTCTCTGAGCTGCCTCTTAGAGTGCAGGGTCAAGCTGTGTCCCACTTCTGTGGAAAAATGAGTTCAGTTCTCATCTGCAGTCAAAAAATAAGTGGAATAATAGAGATCAGGAGGGAGAGGAATAGAAACCAAAACAGAGAACATAATTATGCTGTTATCTGTAATAATCATCATGGGTTTGTGTTGTGTGATGCTGCTGGCTGTGGTTATTCCCTGCTTCTCAAAGAAGTTACAGAACTGGAAGTGTAGTAAGAGCATTGAGGTAGAGATGAGCTTCCATAAGAACAGCTGAGTAGATTGTGATTAACCAACCTTGAGAAGAGATCTTTGGGGGTGGGGTATGAATCAGGACTTTAAAATCCTTGAGAAAGTTCTCCGGGAAGTGCTTTTCCTCTCTCATCCAATTTAAAAATGCAAGTACAAAGAAAAACTAGCTTGGGCAGGAATTGAATGGGGAGCTGTAGGATGTTGCTTTTTCAAAGAGCTTACAAAGGTTCAGAAAGTGAGATTGTGTAAAATATATGCTGAACAATGAAAGGGTGTTCTTGGAAAGTACAACTGTGTGCTCTGTCCTCTGCATCCACTGTCAGCTATTTCTGGAGACAGTACATCAGGCTAGATAGACATCTGTCCTCATGTACTAAACCTGTACTTAGGTAGTTTTTTACAGTCTTGTAAATCACCTATATAAATAGATCTTTTTCTGACACATGGGTAAAAACACCTCACAAATACCAAACTGGAAATCAAATTGCTGATTGTTTTCCAGTCCTTTTCCTACCAATTAAGAGCTAAAAAGTAGCTGTAGTTGTATGTCGGGAAGCTGTCAGTTAGTGAAGCAGACTGACATTTTATCTTGGATTCAATAAAACACACAACTAATGGAAAATCTTTAATGATTTTGTTATTCTTAAATAATTTGTATGTGGATTTGGTTGATTTTCATGCTATACTTCTGCTGCAGGGAATCTTGTGCCTTGACCATTCTTTGCTTGACTGATATTTTGTTTGGTTTTTTTTGAAGGTACATGGGAATAGGACTTTCTGCTCAAGGAGTCAACATGAACAGGCTTCCTGGTAAGTCACTGTTAAGGTTTGTTTTGACTTGCAGTCTGTGTTAAATGTTCATTTGAAATAAAGATTTTTCTTTATATATCTGAATTCATAAATGTGTGTTTCTATTAATAAAATTGCGTTACTGTAATTGTTTGATATCTGGAAGTTTCAACCTAGTGAGTGTTATCTTAAACTGAGTTGCTGGTGTTGTCAATGCAGCCATGGTGATTTTAGCAGATAACAGAAACTAATACTAAACTAATGAGTAATGGGCAAGACGATGAGCTTTCAGACAGGCAAACTCTTCTTTGTGTCTGAAAAGTAAGTAGGAAAATCATTTTGCATTTAATCTGTATATTCCACTTGACAAATTTACATGAAGGAATCTGAAAATGACAGGATAATTGGCCTGTTGTATTGTCTCTCTTCTTCTTCCCACTGAAAGACTGCAAAAATGTAATAGAGTGGTATTTCCAGTTAATATTGTTGCTTCTTTTGTTTGAAATGTGTGTTTTTAGGTTTGCCTCTAAGTTGGTAAAGTAGCTTCTTTTTAGAAATAAATAATTGGTAATCCTTCTTTAACAATATCCAATTTATTGAGTAAAATAACAATTTTTAGATATGTATTCACATAGTGACTTCTGTGCCAGAAATTCTTTCAACTGGGCTTGAAATTGGAAGTTTCTATTTGGTAGAAAGTAAATGGTCTTCAAATGCCAGAATGAATGACAGCTGATCAGTGGTGGGGGCTTTTTTGGCCTTGGGTGTTATTTCTGATGAAGTTGTTTTAAAGATGAAATTTGTGTTCAGTCCTTATTATGGATCTTGGTATCTCCAAAGGAGAATGTTTTGTGAATATCCTAACAAAAGAGAGGTCTGGCAACTGTCTTGGGGAGAATGGTTTCAGTGACACCTGTGCTTTAAAGAATTTGCACCTTACTGCAAACTGTATTTGTTAGTAATTGTTATGACAACTGCACCAGTCAGTCAGTCCTACTCTCTCTGCACTTTTTGTCCCCCCAGTCCTCCTGATCCAAGTGGGTTGTGTGCCATGTACAAGGCAAAGCATGAATCTAGTCCCATCATCTCTTCCCAGGGTTGAGGTGCTTGGAAAAGAGGTTGTTTGGCTATTCATGGAGCCTGTTCTGTTCAAGAAATGGCTCTCTGGCATGTGTGATGCAGAGATGGGGAGGAATGTGTTGTAGACTTGGCCTGCAGATGGTTGGTTGGATTATGCTTAATTTAGGATTGTCCTGGGGTTATAACACAGGTACATACACAGCATGGTTCAATACTAACCTGAGGTGGTATGTACTGAATGTCTCAGGTGTGCTGTACTGAAATTGAACAGCCAGTGTAATTTCTTCTTTTTTTGTTTTCTTTCCCCTTTGGTGACTAAAAATTACCCGAACCACTTCTGATAAATGGCCTTAAAGCCCAGGAGTTATACGGGCAGCATTTGTGGCCAGTTTGAGTCTAAATACCTGTATACCACTGTCATTTCTACAGTGCCTGTGGTGAACACACAATTATTTTCTCTCAGTGAAATAAAGCATAAAGTGAACTTGAGACTTGAGATACTGCTTGTTTAGCAATGAATTGTACAAATTTGATTTTATGAACCTGTTGTTTGTTTGATCACATGCACATTATGCTGCCAAGAGTCATTCTGTGGTCACAGTTAGGTCACCTCTGTAAGATTAACTGCATGACTCTGTATTACAGCTCAATAATTATCTTCCTGGCTTTTGGAGAATGAGTGTGATTTTTATTTTTTTTTTTTTAGTATATTGTTCAAGTAACTGAAGTGAGAAACATATTTCCAGGCTTAACTGTTATCAGGTCCTTCACAGCACAGAGTAAGTGAGAGCTCACAAAGAAGTGACAGACTTTGGAGCCTTGACTTGGCTTCGCGTCAAAGTGTAATTTTAACTTTCTGTGACCTGAAACCCTGCCAGGTTTGTCTCCTTAGACCCTTTCTAAGTCACTTCTGCTTTAACAGATCGATTTTCACTCAGTGTGCTACCATGGAAGTGTGTAACCACTACAAGGGGTGGTTGGGAGCCCAGAGCCTGGTACGAGAGTTGGTCCCTTTCTTGCAAGAAAGTTGGTCCCTTTCTTGCTCCCAGTTTCACTGGGGATCCTTGGCACCCTAGCAGTCCTAATTCAAAGAATAATCTTGCTGCTGGGTTCTGTCTCAAACTCCGTTTCCCCTCACAAGGACAAACACTTCGGCCATATCCAGTTCCAAGTCAGGGCATTTGTGCTTTATGCCAAATTTATTTTGGCTTCAGCCCAGCTGGGTGCTGGTGGGGGTAGTGCTGACCTTTCTCTGAAGGTTACAAGTGTGATTGGAGCAGCATGAGCTGAATTCCCTTAACTATCCCTCTCTGCATTGGGAATAGAGACTGGTTTTAATTGGAGAGTTCCCCATCCACGTTTGACTCGGGTTTCTTTGTGCTGTGCTTTGAAATTCAGTCAGCAGGTCTGAAGTGATTGTGGGATTGTTACTAACTACCAATTTTTGTGACCCTGAGATATCTCGATTTTTAAATTATTAAAGACATTTAGAACACTTACTAATAAGCATTCTGCCTTAAACCAGTGGCTTTTATTGAAATGTCTGCTTACTTCTTTCCCCACATGCAACTTTTTTTCACGTACGCTCAGCATTTTGGTATTTGAGGATGAAATTACATGTTGCAGCTCAACTGATCTAACTCAGTGTCATCAAAGGAGAGAAACCTGACCCTTCCCTCCTCCCAACCCCATCTGCACAGTCACTCTTCTTCCCTGGTGCAAGCCTTTGGCTCTGGCAGTTGTCACCTCCTTGGCCAGGCCAGCTTTCAGGCCAGGGAGGAACCTTCCTGCCTCTCTGCTGTGTTGGGGTTGTGGTGGGCTGGTTCCTTCAGGACTCAAGGGGCAGTGCTCTTACCTGTGCATCCTGCATGTAACATCTCAGCTTCCTTTTTTAAAATTTTACTATTATTATTTAGCCCTCAATCCAGTAAGTTTTTCTGAGTCCTGCTGAAAATGCATTGGTGGTTTGCTACATGTTTCACCAAACCTTCATAAAATGGAGAAGACAAGTGTCCTATCTTTAACATGGATGAGATTTGCTGGAAATGATTCTCCCTTGCATGTGATGTTCTGCATTGGTTCAAGTGCTTCATGATGTTGAGAAATAACATTTCATTTGTTGGAGCTCTTTGAGGATAACCCAGCAGGAACGTAGAGCCAGGCAGAGAGGGAAGGAGGGATGAATCTCTGAGGTAGCAGCAAGGTCTCAATGTCGTGAAACCACACCCTTAGGCATACCCTGCTTCAGTTTCTTAAACAGCATAGATAGGATCTGACCAATCACTTCTGGAGACTTTAAACACCCTCTGGTTAATAAATGACTTGCCCTGCTATGCAGCGTTGTACATGCTGAAGGGAGTGCCAGCTTTCACTCACCATTCTTGGTTTTCAGAAACATTAGTCATTTTTTCAGCTTGCTTTTCAAACAAAAAGATACTGCTTGGCTTGTTCACTATCTGCCTGCTCCAAATCCTCTATTAAAACAACAAGCTTTCAAACTCAAGAATGTTTTCTAGACTTAAATTAGTATGCAGCCAGATAAATCAAGAGAATTTGGTGCACAGAAACCTGCACCCTATTGGGGTTTGTCTTCTGGGACTGTAGTGCTATAAGCCAGGTCAGCAAAACCAGAAACAATTTGTCCAGGTGTCCTGAGTCTTTGTAAAAAGGTCCTTGTAAGCGACCCATTTGTGTAGACAGGAAGATAATTCACAGGGCTCATTTTTATTTTAAGAGTTCTCCATGCTCTCCTCCTCTGTGAAAGCCATCCTTCATCCTCCGTAAACCACCATCATGTGGAATGAGCATTTCATTTTAGCTTTGTTGCTTTCCTTTGAATTTTCTTGCTGATAGGATTCTGTTGACATTTGTAGGTAGGACTTTATTTCTTCTCAGCTTATCTTACGTCAGAGGAGATGCAAGCAGGGGAGCAAGACTGTCGAGGACTCTGTCCTCCTGTTCCTTTCTTTGAGAGGAAAAGGTTGCTTGTTTTTTCCTTAGGGATGTTCCCAAGGGATTTTCAGGCAAGTGTGTTCCCCCTTGGAAGCAACCAGAGGAGGGAGGCTGGGTAGGTGTTGTATCATAAAATCATAGAATGTCCCAAGTTGAAAGGGACTCACAAGGATCATTGAGTCCAACTCCTGGTCCTGCACAAGTAAAATTCTCATGGGAAGATATTATTCCTCATCAGAGTTGGGGATGGGTTTCTGCAGAGGCTCTATATTTAGATTTCAAACCTCAATTCAACAAAGCTCTGGGCAGCCGCATGTAACTCCTAAGTTAATCCTGCTCCAAGTGGGAAGTTTGGCTAAAGACTTCCAGATTTTCCTTCTAGCCAGGTTTGGTGTGGTTTTGGTGTGGGATTTTACTTCTTTTTTTTCTTTTCTTTTGTTCTCTGTGATTGCCATGGAATCTTTCTATTTTGAATATGTTTAAGGAAGTTTTTAGTTTGTGCTTTGGTTTGTCACTTTCTGTGACTCCACTGACAAACAAAGGACCTGTACTAAAGGACTCAGTCCCAGTGGTAAATGTAATAATTATAGAAGATGAGACCTCACCAGACCATCTGATCTGAAGTGAATTCAGTTATGCATTAGTCCTGCCTGACAGGTGTGTGTCTAAACCAGTCTTTCATTATTTTTCTGGCAACTTCTTTCAACACTGTCCTTGTGTTGGAAACTTTTCCTGATGGCAAAGCTGAATATCCCATGTAGTCTAAGTCTATTCTTGGATCACATGGAGGTGGAAAATGATTAATTTCTTTCTTCTTTGTAGCTCTGTACATGAAAACCTCTATCACTGCTTTGTGGTCTTCTCTGCAGATCATGCATCCCTGGCTCTTCAGCCTTCCCTGTTTGTCAGGTTTTCTTGATTTACAACAATTCTTGTTGATGTTTTCTGAATGGTTAATCACTGGATGTATCACAAGCACTAGTATCTTTCTTTTTATAGTAAAAGAAAACATTAAAATTCAGAGCAAGTCCAGGAAGTGGCTCTTATCCCATCTTGCAAACAAGGGCAAAGAAAAATCCTTGCCAAGCTTTCACAATTCTTAAGGCTTCAGCAGAAATGGGAGGGGAAGAAGCTACATGGTTACCTGGGAAAATGAGGCTTTTGGCTTCTAGAGCAATCGGCAAAGCCCTGAAGTATGGGATTAAATATGTGAACAGTATGTGGCAGACAAACAGTGTTTCAGTTCTCTGCTTTCAGAGCCTCTTGGCTACATTAGCAGCTTGGACACACTGCTAGATTTTCTGTCTTTAGAAGTAATTTCTATTAAGTTTATTTATTTATGCAGCTGATGAAGCTCTGTCTTATAATACCTTATGGTGTTTGTCCTGCTGCAAAGCTCTTTCAGAGCTATCCTTTAAAAACAGTTGTCCAAAGTGGCACGTGGGATTTCCACAGGGTGTCACAGCAAAGCCTTAGGACAGGTGGTAGTTACACATGCAGTGAGTCCTTCAGCTGGCCGTGCCAGTTCCTATCCACAAAATTGCTTATGCCTCTGGTACCCTCTAATTTATCCTATCAAACCAGTTCGTGGGGCTGCATGTGAAATGGGTCATGTAATTGGGTTAATAATAGTGGGTGGGGGGCACTGCTTGGTTCTGGGGTTGTTATTAACTTGGGTCTGTCCACTTGCCTGCTTCATCACCCAGGTAATGCAGGTTGAAACAGCTCCTTTGGGAAACTTTATTCTCCGGAATCATGTGGCTAATAGTGGTCGAAGATTATTTTTGATAGAAAGAGATATGTGTTGAAAACCTCAATTAAATTTTCCTCCAATTAACAGTTACCCTGATGATGGAGACATTTTTATAAAGGGACATCTTTCCAGGCATAATAGGCTGAAGCTAACTTGGCTGGCTGTGTCTCCCTGAATTTTTATTTAGGATGAGAACGTCTCCCAAAGCTTCACTTGTGTAGCCTTTTTGCTGACTTAACTATGTTTTCACCTGAAAGCATAATTTGTACCTCCTAAGAGGTGATCAGTATGTTTAGAAATGGCAGGTTTTAACACTGCACAGTGGAAGAGAAGAGAGCAAAGTGGGTCAGTGTGATGGGTCAGCTCCAGAATTGTTGAATCCATTTGTGCAGAATGGATTTCTAGAGAAGTTCCTCACCACACGAGAGTTCACCTGGGTGGGTGAAGATTATTGTGGTGCATAGAACAGTGGTGGATAAAAAACATACCTTGCCAAAAAAAGATACATGTTACAGCAGATCTGAGATTTCTAGCCTTCCTAAATCAGAGCCCTTTGGATTTATCTCCATGAGTCTCTTATTTTTGGAGGAGAGGTTTATTTATGTTAGTGAATCTCCTGGTTGTCACCACTGCCTGTACTTTTATTTACATCTTCAGTTGTGCTGCCCTTGTTTCTTCTAAACTAAACTGCAAGATGCACTCCAGAATCACAGTTAGTGCACTCCAGCCACAATAAGTGTCCAGTCCACAACACAAGGTTACCCAGCCCCATTTGAAAAACAATAATTAAAAAAATCTCATACTGGAGGAAGTGTCCTGAGACTGGTTGAAACTGGTTGTTTCCTTTTTGTATCTGCTCTTAGCGTACTGCACCATCTGCTATTTTCAAAATAGCTTTTATTTATTTATTTTAAGTCAAAATTAAGGTCATACTAAAGAAATTAATAAGAAATTTGGGCTTCTTGTAATAAAACAAAAGGATTTCCTTTGAAATTAAGCTTTCACATATTTTTAGTGTTAAGACTTTTTTTCACATATGGAATCAATCTTGTGATCAGTGCATGTAAAATGCCATCATAGGAAAGTAATCTGAGGAGCACTTAATTTTTGTTTATCCTGGGCATACGCAACTCATTATATTGTTTCTTTTTCCATCTTCACTCTAAATTCTGTGTGTACATGTTTTCTATGTGTATTTTAATGGCTGCCCTGCTGCATCATGTGTTGAAGAATCTGAGTTCCTCTGGCCTTTCTTAACTCACTCTCATCTTTTCTTCTTCCTACTTCTACTCTCTGCAGATCACTTGAACACCTTTTAAGAATTAAAATTGAAAACTACAAAATTTTTAAAATTTTAAATTTTAGAATTCTTAAAATTATATGATCTTTATATAAACAAATTCTTTGTATCTTTGGGAATCTTTGTAGTTTGTGGTTGACTTGTCAACTGCCCATCAACTTCAGCTGAGCTCCACTGAACTGCTCAGTTATGTTCTCATCCCATGTCAGCTTTCTCTTTTTCTTTTTTCAACCAGTTTTTTCAGTTTATGTGCTGAGTTCACCTGAACTTGTATGAAAATTCCAGCTTGAATATTGAAACAGATTTGTTGCACGTGCTGTGCATTCATTCACATCCTGTCTTTGTCCCCTAGATGAACTGGAAGCTCTTTTTTTCACATTCTTCCGTTTTTCAGAAATATTAATGGGCTTTCTGACAAAGTTTGGATTTGAAAGATCTAAATTTTACAGGCATCCAAAGTTAAAACTTGCTGATGTGTGATGAAAAGAATTAACTGGGTGTGCTATGTGTGGGTGCCTTGTGGTGTGGGAGGGAATGTTGTGGACTGAATTTGTGTATGAGGATGGTGGTGATGCTTTTGTTATAAATTACACATTGAGTGAATTGATATTTTAGATAAGTTTTTGCTGGCTTTTTTAATAACGTGACTTCACATCAGCCATTCTTTACCCTGGTGGCAGCCAAAGCTCCATCCTCACATGCTCCCATGCTCTGCACATTTGGGGCGTTGCCCCTAAGGAGCTTATCATGCACAGAGCAGAGCACAGCTTGGTTGGGTGGGATGTGTTCTAGACCACGAGCCTTGTGCTCAGGGCTGATACTGGCTGAGCTGGCGTGGCACGGGGGGATTGGACAGATGTCTTAGGTCCTTCATGGTACGTGCTGAGGGGTGACACCAGAGCGATCAAATGCTCAAATGAGGTCACACCTGATACTATCAGGCGTGTTCAGAGCTGAAGAGTAACAAAACCAGCTCTTGAACCACAGAATTGAGATTAATTACCTTCTGAATTAAGGTTAAATTTATTATCATGTTTTATTTATGGCTATGTATTTGGAAACTAGGATTGTACAAAGTAAAAGTTTCTGCCTTTTTCCGTTTCCGACTGACTTCAGTTCACGTGTTTGCTCGTATCGATTGTGATGATTGTCCTGTCTGCAGCCAGGAAAGCTGCTGCCAGCCATTTGGTTGGGTTTAGGGAAGNAAGCAAGGTAGCTAAATTTGTTGGTTTTTTTTTTTTCTTTTGGTCTGTTCAATTAGACTGACTTTGAGCACCCAGACTTCAGGTTTGACTGGAGGAAGCAGACTGAGGCTCCAGCTGAGCTCTCAGCAGCCGTGCCTCACCCTGGAGTAGTTGGGAAAGAGCTTTTCCATTAAAGCTGAACAAAACCATGAATGAGTATTTCAAGATAGTAATCATGGCCTTGGAAAATAACCAAAGAAAGTGTTTCCACTGGCCATTAAGTGCTTAGGCATCAGTATGGATAAGTGATTCTTACTCAGGGGTTATGGCTGTCCATCACTTTTCCATGCCCTAATTTCTGTGCCGTATTTCTTTTGGAGCTGGGCTGGCCTCCTGTAGAGGTTCTGTGCTCTGTTCTCATGCAACATGTTCTCAAAGATGCATTATGTGGAGCTCCTGCCTCTGCATGGAGCTCTCTATTATCCAGCAGGTTGTGTTGGTTTTGTGCCATATGAAAGCAGACTTTGCAAAGCAGAGCAGAGATGGCATTGCACAGTGGAGTTTGGGGTTTGAACTTCACCAGTGCCACAGGTTGCACCTCCAGCTGTAGCACCGATTATGGAAAATCCAGGTATCTTAGTGACAGCTAAGAGTTGACTGGCACTTTAGAGACAGCAATTTAGCTGTCAACACAAGTTGTAATCACAGCACTGCTTGTTTTTCAGATTAAAACAAATTCTTTAATGTGGCTGTACCTATTATGGCCTTTTGGATTAAAAGCAACATCAACACAAAGCTCAGTTTCTCTAGAACTCAAACTACTGGGTAGCAGCTGTTTCTACTGATGGATAAATATGATCCTCTTCAGAAAACCCTGTGCTTCACCTTGATTAATATGGAAAGTATTTACGAAACCTCAGTTTAGAATCTAGAAGGCCTTGTTGCAATCTCTTAATATCATGAGATGTGCTTCTTCTGGAAGACTTCTCTCTCCATAAGGTCTTGTGTTTAGATAAGTGGTTTTTTGTTCATGATCTTCTTACCTCATTAAATACCATTTTAGGGATTGTTTTTAATAGTAGCTGGACATGAGCCCCCTGCATTCCACAGTGAACTCTAACATTGCTTTTGGCTGAGTCACTGAACTGTCCTGCCTTGATATCTCTGTAAAATGACTCTTGCCCATTACCTTGCAAGATTTTGCTGGAGGTGTCTTAATATTTTATAAAGGTGTTCTTGCCCATCAGCTGAAGGTTGAAAAGTTGGCCCATAAATGAATATGTAAAT
Organism: Orthonyx spaldingii; assembly: GCA_013397795.1. Taxonomy (NCBI): domain Eukaryota; kingdom Metazoa; phylum Chordata; class Aves; order Passeriformes; family Orthonychidae; genus Orthonyx; species Orthonyx spaldingii. Next base: position 74,906 of record VZTJ01000498.1, on the reverse strand, counting down.
TATTTAGTATGATGAGGTTTGAAGCCTGTGTATGTGATAAGCTTTTGATTGTAACTTGTTCTTTACCCCTTCCACTAAATGGAAGAGCTCCTCATCTGACTCTTTTTTCCCCCGTGCCTATCCCTGCATTATTTTGTACCCCTGCTCTGCTCCCCACCCCCTCCATTGTGGTGTGTCAGGGAATATAAAGGATATAATAGTGCAGTGGTGACCTGATCATGCTAGAGAGCTTTTCCTTTGTAGACAGAAACAGCCTGTTCTGTAGTTGCTTTAACTATGGTGTGCTCTTCACAAGGCTGTAACTTGCTTGTAGCACATCTTGACCTCTCTGGTGTAGGGAAATCCAGATCATGTTCTGACTCTGGCAGAAGATGGACCCATCAAACTTGTAAGTTAGGAGGACTTGCCATCTTTATTCATTCAAGGAAGTAGGATTTTTATCTTGATTACTGATTCTGTGGTGAGGTGCATGCTAAGTAATAGTGAAATGGACTCCTTACAAATTTCTGGGGCTGGTGGAACAGACCTTTCCTGTTGAAAAGGTATTGCCTGTGTTGCAGCCATCCAGAGCCTTCTGGTTTTGTTTTTTCTCTTTATGAGTCAGTGGGTAGTGCCACTTTATATACTGGTGTAGACTGTGGTTTGATGTTATTTTGAAGGCTAGTTAACATGGAGTAGTTGTTAAATGGTAGGACTTGCTGATCTGGTCTAAAAATCACTGTGCCAGATCAATATTGTGAAAAATTGAATTGTACAGTGTTACTCTGCTTGTTGTCTCTGTGGTGGATCAGGCAATGCTTGTTAGCACCCACATTCTGCTCAATCTCCCAGACTCTTGAGTCATACGGATTTTTGGGTCACTGTGTCCTTTTCTTCCTGCCTCTCTGTTCATATGAGAGAGGTGTTGTGATTCCTTTTTTTCTTTCTTTCCTCTCCTTTGGATTCTTGCCACACATAAATCTTGCTGTGAGGATTTGGTCTGAGTTTTGTCTCTCTTACAGTTGCAAGTACTTTATTGAAAAACATGGAATAGCTTCTGAGCCAGAGCTGCAGCCAGGCCTGCCAAGAGTCCTGCACTCTCTGATTAGCATCATCTGCTGTGGCTGTGCAGGGGCCAGACTGACTCTGCTTCATCTGCTGGGACCTGGGGTGAGGGCGAGGCCATGAGCACCAGTGCCTCGCTGGGGTGTGTGTGGTACTGTGCTGCTCCATGGCCTTGGACAGGATTCAGTGGGATACTGCAAAGGTTATGGGACCTGAATCCATCCAACCCCTGCTTTGGGAAGTTTGTGCTCCGTGGGGTAAAGTGGTTTTATTCTCTGTACAAGCATTGGTCCTGCAGTGTAGGGTTTGGCCTTCTACTGCATTCAGTCGTTTTGCCACCTTGTAGAAGAAATAGAAGCTGTTGCAAGCAAGAAAAATTTGGGATGTTTCTAGCTAGGGCTTCCTCATACCTGATGTCCCTGGGTAAGTGGGTTTTAGGGTCTTTTTTTTTTTTTTTTTTTTTACCCTTGACATGTTCTGGGCAGGTGTCCAGGCCCTTGAAGTTCTGCCAGGGAGATGCTGTAATGTGTTAAGCACGCTGTTCCCGGGTCCTATTCCTGTCCTGCAGTTGGTGTTGTGACTGTACCTAGACTGTTGTTCCGTGCCAGGGCCATGCTTCCCCTATGCCCACCACCCCAAATCTATAACATAGGTTGCTGTGGCCACTGAGCAGCTGTTTTTGTAGGCTCATTATGGAAACAGAAAGATGTATTGCAGCACTAATAGTTGATTTGATTCTAAAGCATGATTGAATAAAGAAAAGCAAAGCAACCACCCTGCTCTCCCCCAAACATGTGATGTTTATGCAGCTTCATAAGGCTTGGCATAAATGTTATAAAACTGAATGATAGCTGAGATCGTGCAGCACTTCAGATGCTTCTTGGGGCAGCAGACTTCTCATGGCCAGGCATTTACAGATTTTTCATGACCAGGCATTTGGCTTCTGAGGCTGTAGGAGCACCAGAGCTTGCTCAGCCTTCCCTTTGCTGGGGCAAAGGCCTGTGTTCACAGTTCTGGAGTGATGTACACCAGAGGCACATCCATTTGCAGAGCCAAATCCACTGGAAGATGGAGCAATCAACACAGGGTGGTTCCACTTCTCCTGTGGTACTGGCTCCTGCCCCATATTCATTGTTGTCCTGTCCCTGCCTGGGACTGCTCAGCCCAGGACAGTGTAAAAGCAACATCCTACTTTTCTGTGCACCAGATTCCATCTGTTCAGCCTCTGTTGAACATACCTTCCCGTCCCCTGACCTCATGCTCTGCTGCTGCCAAAGACCCATAGCTGGCTGAGTAACAGCAGCCTGCTCAGCACAGTGCATGGAAAAGGCTCTGCCTCCAACTGGAATGTGGTCCAGCAGCAACTCTGGGCTCCGCCGCGGCCTCCACCCTCCACATCCCAATCCCCAAGCACTGGACAGCAAAGTGTGTACGTCTGTTTCTGCTGGACTTTGGATTCAATAAATCTTATAAAATTATTTTGTTTGGTTTATTTCAGTGTGTTGACTCAAGTTCTTGTCCCTTTGCAGCTAGTGTTTGCACACCACTTGCCCTGGCATGGACAGCTATGGGAAGCTAGGATTGTTGGCCAGGGGACTGGGAAGAGGAATGCCACAGGCAAAAGACTGGACAAGAATAAAGAGAGGAGAAAAATGAAAAGTGTTCTAAAATATGAAAGAGAGAAAGCAGGTAGAGATAAAATTAGGAAAGACTATTGAGTAGTGACTGGGTCTGTCCTGAAGAATAAGCCTCAAACTCTCCCATTACTCATGATACAGCTGACACAAACCCTATTTACAAATCTTCATATTCTTTCTGAGGAACTTCCATCTGCACTTATTATGCCCAAACATGCTTGACCATTCCTTACAGCTTCAGCTGTCCCAGGTTTCCCTGGCTGCAGGGAGGTTACCACTCAATGTGTGGTCAGCAAGGCCCAGCCCTTTGCAGCAGCTTCTACACCCATTCCATTCAATGCTTGGGCTGAGTTGCAGTAGAACATGTTTCTCCTCTGGAATGTTCATGGGCAGGGAATGGTCCATGTGTCAGTGATAAAGTTCATCTGTCTGCCAACATCTTTAGCCCAGCAAGTGCAGAGCAGGAAGAATCTGACGTGTCTGGCTATAACTCACTGGAAAAGTAAATTTTCCATGATCACTGGGCCTTGTGTGTCAGTCTTTTGGCATGGCATCAGAGGGGTCTCAGTGCAGATCTCTGTGGGTGTTGCCTTCCCTGTGCCCAATGGCAAGTTTGACATGTTTGAACCTTGCTGCACTGTGGGATGTCATCACTTGGCTTTCTTCTCCACCCTGTGTGAACGAAGCATCAGGCCAGAAAAGGCATAGTGAAAATACTGCCCTTGGTAACTTGTATCAGGGCATCTATCTGTCCATCCATCCATCCCTCCACCATCATCCATCCATCCGTCCATCCATCCATCCTCTATATGATGCTCCACACTTTTAAGGTTGAGCAGCGTATCCAGGTCCTGGTTTTCCTAGGTGTGAGATGTAGCTGTGATGTCAGTTTTGCTCAGAGCCTACCAGAGGTTCTGTGTTCATTGCTGGTGCTCTTGAAGCAGAAAGCTAAAATGCTGTGTTATTTCCACGGTGCTGAGAGATAAATGGAGCCCAACAGAACCACTTCCCACTTGCTGCCTTCTGAGGCAGAGTCTGATCTCAGGTACAGAAGTCAGGATCTGACCAAAAAGTCAAGAGTAAAGCAAGGCTGACGTTGAATGGGAAGGTTGGGATTGAACAGGGATGGATGTAGGACAGTCAGGGATAGTAGTAGCACACTATATCTAACTCCAGTGCTTGCTCAAGAGTGAGTGTTTATCAGTTTATCCTGTAACTGTGTCCTGAAGTAACTCAAGTCTTTTCTGCCACGTGTCTGGCATTGCATAATTCTGACCTGTTTATCAAGCAGCAGCAATGGAACTTGCTGTTCATTTTTTTCCCCTATGTGTTGGGATGAAGGTAGTCTGCCAAGAAGGTCAGCATATCAGCTTTTTCTTGTTAGCAGGCCAAACAGAACATCAATTTGGTGCTGAACATATAAAAATGTCCTTCCAAGCCCTACTCATAGTTTTTGTTTTTCTTTCTTCCCGTTCTTTGATTGCACTCTCTGAGCTATTCTTCATCTTGTTTGTAAATATAAAAGTATATTTTGGGTTTGGGTGTTGAAAGGTTCAATTCAAAGGGATGTAAATTTAACCTCTTTTTGCTCAATAGCTGCTGAGGTCCTACCTATAGAGTGGTTGTGATTCTATATTTACATGTTCAAAACGTTGTCTTCAAAACGAGCTGTAGTGAGAACAGTCTTAGAGACAGAATGTTGAGGTTCTGCTTTGACCATGGCCATGGGCCAGGTGGCCAAATCCTTTCTGTTCTCTGGCAGTCTCCCCTATGTAAAATGATTTTGTGCTTTTGAAGAGAGGATGGGGAAGGGAAAGGAAAGAAGGAGAGTGCTGTGAACTGGACCCAGCAGCCACTCTAGCTCACTTAATTTCAGTCTGTAGAGTATGGTCCATCAGGAATCCATGACCTGTGTTTTATAAGAAAAAATACATTCTCCAATTTTGTCCAGATTTCTGAAATTTTGTGAGGAATCTGCACTTGCATTTGAGAATTTTTAGACTTGGTCACAACTGCACGTAGGTGCTAAGTGTCCATTGCTGTAGACACAGCTATCACCAAGAGACTGAAACGGGATGTTCTTTAAACAGTCTTGTTGGAATGAGTTAGCAGCCACAAACTGCCAGTGCATGGGTTCTCTCAGGGTTTTCTTAGGAGCAGCTGCCTGCACCTCTCTGTCCTGGGATGGACTGCTCGAGCTGCTGAGGATTGTGAAGTTGAGGGTGGTGAGAGGTGCTGGGGCGAGCTGTGGGAGCGAGCTGAGGTGACGTTCCCCAGCGGGGAGATGCACATCAGAATCTGTGCAGAGAGAGCATTATCACGAGAGCAGTGATGCATTTTGGAGTGATGACAATGACTTCATGGAAACATCAGGTCAGTAGTAAAAAGGACAATAAAGAGAAAATGCTAGGATTAACTTGTGGAGGGCTAGGGAACAGCACAGAGAACAACTGCAGCCTGCTTCCCTTTGCATGGGGCACCTTCATCTCCATTCTCACAAGCAACACTGCAAATCCAGAAAAGGTTCAGATGATGATGGTCAGAAAAGAAGGAAATAGCTAAATAAGTTAGGAGTCATTAGCCTGGAAAAGGGATAATTACGGGGGATTTTGCAGAGGTCTCCATATTCTGGAGACACCAAATCCATAGTTTGCCATCTTGTCCAGTGCAAGAACTATAGGATATATATGAGTAGTAGAAGGCACATTTTCATTGCTTGCAGTTATGCTGTCAAACTCCTTGTTGCAGGACACAGTCAGTGATAGGAGTGTTTATATGTTCTTAATGAAGGATTGAACAATTTAATGGAAACAAAATCCTTTCAGGAGTACTGAGTGAACAGAATCTCCATCTGGCTCAGTCTGTCTGTGATTACAGGTGGTTTGAAAGTGGTAACATCGTTCAGTCAGGGTGTGATACGTGCATGTCCTGTACTTCTGCTGTCTCACTTCTTGAAGAGCATCCTCATCCAGGCTGGCCCCCTATCCCACAGGGACAGCCTTTTTAAGAGTGTGTGGGTGTCACCTCATCTCTGCCTTCCAGGTCACAGCAGTGACTTCTGCAAGTACACGAGTACAAGTGGCACAGAGGTTAAACTGTCCGGAGAATTTGCAGATGCAGGTGTGGGGATGGCTTTCAGGAAGTTCTGATTCAGTCCTTATTAAAGCACTGCTGGATTTTGTAGAGGAAGAAGCTGTTGGGTAACGGGAGGCTCAAATGGTGTAGTGGGAGTCACAGAGGAGGTTGCAATATGCTGGACCCATTCCTAGGTGGCGATAGCAAATTGTTAATGATGCAGGAAAAGCCCAAGTTTTCGGGAAGTATTTTGAGAAGAGTTGGAGTCTGTGTTTTCAAAATACATGTGATGAGTTACTCCCCACTCTGCTGGTAATCCAGGATAGTGCCAAATGCTTTCAGTAGGGATATGCTATTTAAATCAACAGGCCAGATAACTTTGACCTAGAAGTACTAGAAGTGCTGATTGTTGTTAATTCAGATTATTAGGAAATTTCGGAAGATTGGCTGAAGCTGACCAGTGCTGGAATGACCTGTATGCTACCGCCCTCCTGTTTATTCTGGGCAGAATTAGAAATAGGGGTCTGTTTTTTATTAATAAATAACTTAAGGTTAGGCATATAATTAATGCCACTCAACTTATGTTTACAGTGAGTACAGTAAGTTCACTCAAACAACTCTGACTTGTTTTTTTAAGATGACCATGATGATTTGATGTGGCTGACAGTCTAGATTTAAAGCTCCTGGTATGGTGCCAGGTCCAGGTTCAGCACTACGGAATATTTGAGTTGAACAAGTGAACTCTGCATATCATTAGGAAAGTGCTGGGTTAGCGATTTTCCCTAACTGGTTATGTTATTGGTTTTCTGGGGAGAATAAGATTCAAAACAAGCTTTTTCCAGGCCTTGTTGCTGTATGTACCGTGTTTGTCATTGTCTTCAAGGCCTTTATTCAGTCACTTCTCAGTGGACTTCTCACCACCACTGTTGGTGCTACAGCAAGAACTGACACTGTGAAGCTCAAGTCATAAAGGAGCAGGAGGAGGGTTCTTTCAGTAGGATCAGCTGTGATCTGTAGGTAATGAAACCTTTTTTTCTTACTCTACAGAACCAGTAATGTCTGCATTGGCACAAGTATTTTGTAAGCTCATCCTCACGGTTGGACACACTGTTATATTTCTCACAGGAGCCTTACCCAGTACATGATGTGTAAGCACTTCACTGCTTGGATGTAACTGATGACAGTTCTTGGTAGATGCTTTGTAATGCCAGGAATGTTTTGTATGCAGAAGACTGACAAGTTTGTATTTGGATTGTATTATGAGTAGTTAGGAGATAAATTGATTTAAGTTATCGTCTGAATTATAACTTAACCAACAGCTTCATTAGAGCAGTTCTGAATTAACACTCATGTAACAGGCCTTGTTTTTGGGAGACTAAAATAATGTATAAGTGATGGCAACAGAGAAAATAAAAGGGATAGTGGAAAGGAGCCACGGTGTTAAAAATTAAAAAATATATCAATGATATTTTTCCTGGCTGGAGCTTTAGCAGTGGAAGTTTGACAACAGACTCTAGAGCCCCTATCACTTCCTCCTTTGTTTTGGCAAGTTGATTTGGCATCGTTTTTGTGCTTGCTGAGGGTGCTGCCTGTGCTGTTGTCCCTGTCTTTCATGAAGATTTGAAACAGGACTGGTGCTACTGTCAACAGTTTGTTTGGAGCTGATCCGAGGGAAGACAGAGCTAACTCTTGGGACATTTCAGTCTGTTCCTGTTGAATGTGTGGGACTAAATAGAGGAAATTACGCACCATTTCTAGACTAGAATTTGCTGGGAGTCCTTCACGCCTTTCACTCCCGAACTTTGCTCTGAGGTCCAAAATCTTGGAGTGTGGCATGTTTGAGTCTTGCTTCATTCCCTGACTTTCCCACTGGCATTCATTTAGTGTGGTGCAATAAACAGGGGGCCTTAGATAGGCACTGACTGTTTGTGCTTTTCTGAGAAACCCTGAGCATGTGGGTGCTGATGTCTCAGTGTTGTAGCGCTATTTTACAAGATTAAATTTATAGTGCCCTCGTGCTGTTGTTGGTTTTGGAAGAAAATCCTGGCTCGCAGAAGTGCTCCAGCCCACCTTCCCAGGGCTCTGCTCTGCAGTCCTCAGTGTGCTCAGTCTTCTTGTGCCTCATTGCAGGATGTGCACTTCCTGCACAGTCTTTGTGTTTCTTGCATAGTCCTTTTGCCAGAGCCATTGTTCCATGTTTAACAGATTCTGCACTACCCTTGTGTTGCATAAGGTCAGTAGATGGCCAAAACACCTTATTTTGCTTCCCTAAGGATCCAGCCATATCCATTTAAAACACAGGTGTCAGTTTTTAATGTTGTATCTGACTTTTTGGTAGAAGTCTGTCTCTGTGAGATACGGCTTTGACTGTGCAGTTCATAGGAACGCTCCAAATGAAATTACTGGGAGATACAGAAAAGAACAAGTGGGGCAGAGTGTAAATCCCAAGCCCAACTGTACCCCTTAGCATAATGTTACTGGCAGAAGAAATATAAGGTATTAATAACAGAATTGACCACTTTGCAAACTGCGCATTGACATTTCAGAGTTGTGTTTTAAGCTGTCTGCGGAGTGGGAAATATTGTGTCCCAAGGGAAACATTGAAATCCTTATCAACTGTTAGAAGGGAAATGTAGATTTGAGAATGCAAAAATTGCCTCTCCGTTTACTACACCTGTGACAGCACTTACAGATGAAGGTGCAACTATCTGAGAATTATTTTGTTAAATGGTTTTGCAGGAAGATTTTGTTTTTGGGAAACACAAGTGTTTTACAAAAAGAGCTTGTTTCACCTCAGGCAAGATAAAAGAGAAATGAGTTGAAATGCAAATGATGTGTTCTGATTAAAGACCATTAATTTCTTTTCAGTTACCAGTATGTGAAAATTAATATTGGGATGCATCAGGAGTGGGAACCAACTGATAAAACTCCTACAGAAAATGGTATCCTGAGAGCTGTAGTAGTTCCATGTGGTTCTGCTGAACTGGCTTCACTGCTGTCCTGTTCTTTTGCCTTGTCTTTTGCAGGATGGGATAAACATTCTTATGGGTACCATGGTGACGATGGGCACTCCTTCTGTTCCTCGGGGACAGGGCAGCCCTACGGCCCCACCTTCACCACTGGAGATGTGATTGGCTGCTGTGTCAACCTTATCAACAACACCTGCTTCTACACAAAGAATGGCCACAGTTTAGGTAAGTGCAGGAAGGTGTGTCAGGAGAGGGATGCTCCAGCCCTGCTCTTGCTGCTCTTTAGTACTTTACTTCTATTGTAACTCTTGTGCCACACCTGTGAGTAAGGTTTAAGAAATGGCAGAGAAAAAGAGCACTCAGCAGCAGTCAGCAGTTGTAAATTGGCTCCAAGACAGAAATACTTCCAGCAGGTAAAATGGTTTCTGTGCTGCTCAGTTTGTTTAGATATGTTAGAATTTCATCCCCAGCTTCTACTGCTTTCCTCTGCTACTGCACAGTAGGTGGGAGGTTGGATAAGATTTCTAATGGCTGGACAACAGGGAAAGAAAGAAGTGGGAAGTTTAATTAGTTATTGTTCAACTACCTACAAAGTCACAGTACTGGTGTCTTCATTTTTGAAGGGACTGCTCCATCTGAAAGCCTCAACATGTTGGTCCAAGCATTCCCAAAGCTAGACGTTAATTCAGCACAAGAGGTCTGATTTAAACACTGAGCTACAATTTGGTTCATTCCACACTTGTTTCAGTAATTGTCCTAAAGTTAAGGACTTGAAAAATTTGCCCACATTAATATCTCAGATGTTTTTCAGGCATCTGTTATATCTTACTTATCTAAAATAGAAACTTTGGGCCATTTTCCCCTAAAATACCTTTTCCTTGAATGATGTTCTCCGCCCCAGATAAATTCTTGCCTTTTTTTTTTTTTTGTCACATAAGATGTACAGTAGGTTTTTATAAATTCATCTCACTTTTCGTGCTGGCATTCATTTGATTTGGCAGGAAGGGACAAGCACTCCTTTTCTTTGCTTCTCCTTGCTGTGTCAATTCTACTTGGTTGAATTTAAGATTAAATTGGTAGAAAACTACCCCACTCAAAACACTTAACAGAGCAAAGTTGTTTTGAGTTACTGGCTGGGCTGAAGGAAGGAGTGGGGTTGGAGTGCAGTGTGTGCCTGAAGAGTGCAGCATTTCTGATGAGCTCTTGGGAAAAATCCCCAATATTAGAGAGAAATGGACTTACTGGAGAGAGTCCAGCAAAGGGCTGCAAAGGTGATGAAGGGTTTGGAGCATCTGTCCTAGGAGGAAAGGCTGGGAGAGCTGGGGCTGTTCAGGCTGCCCATGTCAGTCCAGTACTGGTAAGACAAGGAGAGGCTTGAAAGCAACAGCTGATGGTGTGGAGCAGGAGCTTTTGCTTAGGAATGAGACAAGATAAAACAATGATGACTGAAGTAATGAAATAGTTTAAAAGATTTCACAAAATTTCTCCTTTTAGTTGCTGTCCTTGATTTTTAGCATGTATTTACACAGGAGCCCTGTAGTGGTTTGTGCTGTGCTCCTCTGGATGTTTGCTGTTGTTGAAGTGGGTGGTTTTCCAGCTTCACTGTTTTTCACCCTGACAGTGCTGTTACTTTTCATCACAATGAAAGTGTGAGAGTCAGGAGGAGGCCAGGTCTTCTATTTAATGAATACAAGTTCATTTGAAATGTAATTTCTTTTTAATGACCAGAATCTGCACAGTATAAGCTGTATTAGTTGAAAAGTTGTTGCTTTCTCCTTCTCTCTTTTGTACCCAGGACTGTGTTGTGCCTGGGTGTCTGGGCAGATGAAGCCAAATAAAGAGCCCAGTTCAGTAACTTCTGTGTTGCCTTTCATCATTGCCACCCTCTGATTCTTGCTCAGAGATTTGTTTTGCTGGAGACATTCAGAGTTCTTTATAGCAGTGAAGTTATCTAGTCTTCCTTTCTTAAATTTAAGCGTTCCTTTTCCTTCAAAGATGGGGCTTTTTTGGGTGGAAAGCTCGTGTTTTTCTAATCTGACATGGAATGACCCCTTGAGGAACAGCCTACCCCCAGCAGTGAAAAATGCCAGTGGGAAGAAACAGGAAAGAAGGGAATTAAGTTACTATGCTTAGAGAATAGCATTAGATATAAGCATTGCTGTCCCCTGGGTGTCCTCTTGAGCTCTTCAGATATAGAGTACAAGACATGAGCTGTCTGAGAAAAGGACAGGTAGAAGCTCTTCTGGGCATTCCTGTGGGTACCAACTATTCTTTGAGCTGCAATGGCATAATGGTTGTACTGAGAGAGGAGAGATGGTGTGGTTGGAGGAGACAGGGATGGAAGTGCAGAAGGGAGCAGCAGACCTCAGGCCTTGCTGGGTGACCCCCACAAAAGCTGCAGGAACATTTTACTGCCTTTTTACAAAAGCAGAATGAAAACCTCATCTGGGGAGGCTGTTGACAAGGGCCGGCAGTGTGTGTCACTGATAAAGAAACACAGCCTCCAGGAGAAGTGATTCCTGGGGAATGCTGAGGAGAGGAGCCCTTTGACCAGGGGTTGCAGTCACCTGCCTGTTACACAGCAGAGAGATGTGAGGAGGGGATGAGACAGGCGTCAGCAGAGGAACCAAGGCCAGATGGAGGCAGGAGCAATGATTTATTTGGAAGTCAGAATGCTTTCTTCCCTGATGCAAGCAACTCCTTGAAGGTCTTGCACTTCCAGTTATTTAGTGCTAACTGGAGGATCTCATTTCTGTGTTGTGTAAAGCCAAGGTTTACCAGGAAGGGGATGAATGTGGTTTTTTTCTTGATGTTCCCTGACATGAAGCTGTGGAAGCCATATATGTCTCCTCCTAGGAGATGAGGTAATTGTGTAATTCTACTGCAGATGCCAAGAATATTCATGAGACTAATCAGCCCCTTTGTGAGGCCAGTTAGCTTGAGAGCAGGGTTTGAATTTGTCTTTCTTGTAATGGAATTACTGTAGCTTTGTCTTTCCAATTCACTCTTCACCATTTAAGTCCTCTCCTTTTCATCTATTAATTATACACCCCCCTTTTGTTTTCCTTGCAATTTCTTCTGTTGCTTAACTATTATCTTCCATTGTCTCCATACTTTTTCATTTAATCAGATCCATCAGGAGCACTGTATAAGAACTGTTTTCTTGGCCATCACAAATTCTGGATATTCTGGTTGGAGCTAAGTCTTGAACTTTGTTTGGAGACGTCACATGAAAACTGTTTGACATCGTATGTAGTCTTAATTCTCTGTTCTGGAAAATGTCTTGAATGTCTTCTGGCTGCTGATGAAACACTTTTGACAAGTTCTGAGCAGAGTCCTGGCAGTAAAAAACGTATTGAGATGTGGCTAGAAGTGGGATGAGAGTGAATTTGGAGAGAAAGAGGGAGAAATGTTGGGGCGCCGGCCATTAAGCAGAGTCTTGGGCCAGGACATGAGGAGGAAATATGACTGCTACAGGTCTCTGGGTTTAAGTGGATGAGTTTGCTCAGGGACTAATGTAGGAGTGTCTCAGATCTCAGACTTTGACAGCAGACCAAGGTAAATGGAGCAGCAGGGCTATAAAAAGAGCATACAACCCTCTGAAGTCTTGGCATAGAAAACTTCTCATAGTTTGAGTTCTAGTGCAGGCTCTTGGAAAGACCAATTTAACCTAAAAAGTAAAATATCCATTCTGCAGCCAGTTTAGAGACCAGGAGGATCATTAAGGATAATGCAGAAATCTGTTGTCATAGAGAGATGCAGGTGCCGGTCCCAAGTTTAATAGGTTTGTCCCCAAAGCCTCAAATGAAGTTTGCAGAGAGCAAGAGCATTGGGATGTTCAAAACAAGACTTCAGATTAATCAAATTTAAAATCATAGAATCCTAGATGTTTGGGTTGGAGGGGACCTTAAAGATCATGTTGTTCCAACCCCTCTGCTGTGGGCAGGGACACCTTCACTAGACCAGGTTGTACAGGGCCCCATCCACCTTGGCCTTGAACACTTCCAGGGATGGTGCAGCCACAGCTTCTCTGGACAACCTGTGCCAGGGCCCCACCACCCCCATTTCACTACCAAAACAAACAGAAAATACCAAACTTGGCTACAGCCTTGTTCTCTGTAGGAGCAGTTTTATCCAAGTGGACTGACTGGAGGATGTCTGTTTCCAAGGGCACGTAGAGCTGTGTGGGTCTGACAGTGCTTCTCCTCGGCAGCATGTTGGAGAAGTATTCAGGTATTTTCCTGGGCTGGCATTTCCAGGTCTGCTGTTTAGGACGCCCACCCTGCTGAATGTGTTGTGTTTATTGCAATCCACCAGTGCTGCTTAAGGATTCTCTGGATCAGTTACCTAAACAGATGCTGGAGGAGTACCTTGCTGTGCAGGCAGTGGAGTGCTGTGGCTGATCACCCAAATGTCTGTTGTCTTGTGCAAATTGAATTCTAAAAATGGCCAGTCATGAGGCAGACAGGGTAATTGTTGCTGGGTGGAGAGCAGAGATGGGCTGGAAGGTCCACAAACGTGTTGTGTGCATGGGGTTGTGTGTAAGTGCACTTCCGTCATGGAAAATGGAAGTCCTTTGGTTGGTTGGCAGGTGAAGATGTCAATCACACCATGCACTAGCACTGAACCTTCATTTAATTTCTTTATATCACTGCCTTGATGTTCACAGCAACATCCTGGACTTAGAGGGGAGGCTCTTCACACACTTGCTCTTGCTTCCTGACCTCTGATTTGTCCAGTCCTTAAGTCTATAAGAAGGTTGTGGTTTAAATTGGATCCAGGCTTTGGAGGGGCTGCAGAGAAAGAAAACAGTTTCACATTCAAGCTGTGATTATTTCACTTTCTGCTGTTGGCTTTCCTGGATGCAGGTGTGTAGCAGCGCAGGTGCAGAAACTGTAAGCAGACATGTCTGTGCAACAGATCAAGTGCTGTCTGCATAAAGCGTTTTATTAGTCTGAGTTACGTAACAGAAGGTGGAAAACGTACATTTGTCTTATTGTAAAGGCAATGTAATAAGTTATTTATAGAATCGTAGAATAATTTTCTCTGGGAGGGATCTCTCGAGGTCAAGCATCCAATGCCCTGCTTAAAGCAGGCCCAGCTAGATCATGTTACTCAGAAACTCATCAAGTTTTACTGTGTCCAAGAATGGAGATCACCTGGGGGCTTTTCTGGTCCTCATTCAGTGTTTGACCACATTTCATACTGAATTTTTCTAATTAGAATTTCCCATGTTGCATCTTGTCTCTGTTGCCTCCTGTCTCCTGCCACCATGCATCTCTGAGAAAAGCCTTTTTTATACCCTCCTATATGACAGTTGTAGGCAGCAAAAATATTTTTAAGATTGAACAGAGACTTTTCCCGTAGCCTGTCTTTGTCCTGCTGGCCTCTGCTGGACTCACTCCAGTCTGACTGTGTCCTGTATTGGGGAGCCCAAAAGTGAACATCATAACCAAAGTGTAGGCTAACAAGTGTTGCAAAAGAAGGGAGAAATCCCATCCTTTAACCTACACTCTCACTAACACAACTCAGGATGTGGCTGATCTCCTTTGCTGCAAGGACCCTCCGCTGGCTTCTGCTCTACTTGTTGCCCAGCAGGACCCTGAATCTTCTCTGCAGATCTGCTTTCTCTCCTGTCAGCCTCATCCTGTCCTGTTTTCTGGCAGTATCACAGCCTGGTGGCAGGGCTCTTCAGTTGCTTTTGTTGAGCTTTGGGAGGCTTGTGCTGGATCATTTCTCCAGCTGTAGCACTGTGCCCTCCAACCTCTTGTCCACTCTCCAATTTGGTGACACCTGTGAGCCTGCTGGGAGCACACTTTGTCCCATTGTCCAGGTCATTAGTGAAGACATTCAACTGTACTGGCCCTGCCATTGATCCCTGAGGGACAACTCTTGGGACTTTGAGCTGCTGATCACACCTCTTAGATCCTGACAGTTCAGCCAATTTTCCGCCCACCTTGTAGTCCATTCAAAAACCATGTGCTTGTCCAGGTGCTGGAAGCAGCTTCCAGCCACACAGCTACACAACCTTTGGCTCTGAGCGGTGCTGGGGGCAGAGGAGGACTCCAGTGGACAGCAGGCTCAAGGAGATTGACCTCATTCTGGCATAAGAATAGAAACAAGCTTTCATCCACCTTTTCATCCAGCTGAGCACAATAATTGCAAAGTGAAAAAAAAGTTTGAGTGAGGAACAATATCTGGGCAAAGTGACAAGGTGAGAGAAATGCTTACTGAACATTTTCCTCAGCCACGTGTTCAGTATCAGCTGTGTGCACAAACTTTGGTTGGGTTGTAGAGAGGGTGCTCAACAAACAAGGTCCAAACTGCCAGGATGTTCATTAAACCATATTGGCTATCTTCCAGGATGTTAATTTAATTTTATTGACTGTTTATGTAGTAAAATATTCAGGATTTCTTTCCGAGCAATTGATTTGGATCTATGCTGTTTTGAATAGAAATTATTTGTTTCCTATGTTGACTCCTAAAACTGGTTTAAATTACCATTTCAGGCTGATCTGGTAAAGTCATATTGCAGCTCTGGGTTAAAATAGTCCTAAAATTAAAAACAGAGGGTGGTGTTCTCCTGCTTCTGTAGTGCCTTCCAGTGCCAGGCAGAAGGGAAGGAGGAGAGGTGGGATGTGTGTGAGAACTGGGTGTACTGGTGTTGGTACCAGCCTTCCTCTGGCTGGGCACAAAAAGCATTCTTGAGAGCACACATGGGAAAAGACTGCAGCTCCCAGACTGACTCGTGGAATGTTGGCTGGAAGTGTGGATTTAGCTCAGTCTGATGAGGTGATTGCAGCAGTGTCCTCTGTGCTGTTGGTGAGGGTCACCCAAAGCCTATGGGGTAGAGCTGCTGTCTCTGGCTGATCCATCTCACTGTGCTGCTGCCTGGCTGCTGGGTCCCCCATGGCAGGAGAGGGAAGAGAGGCTTTACCCTCCTTTGGAGCAGTACCGGGCATCTAAATCAGATGCAGAGCTGTGCCTGGGGTAGCCTGACTGTGGTGAGTGTTGTCTCTTACTAAAACTCTGATGGCTGCCTCGGCTTAAATGCCTCTTTTCTGATATGCCAAATGTAAGTAAAAAGGGAAACCATACACTTTTTTCCCATCTCTTCTATTTGGAATTGTAGCAGCAGAGTTGAGGATGAGGCTATTCTTTGCAGAGTGTTTCTCAGGTGCTCCTGGCTGCAGCTTGGTCCTGTTGCAGGGCTGTTCTCCAGCTGTTATGCCAAGTGCTCAGTGTTCATTCCTGTCTCTCTGGCTGGCAAGAAGAACCAGTTACAGCCTAAACCAAAGCAATTTTACACTAAAACTCTGTTTCTAACACCAAAGTGAGTCTTGAAAACCAACTCCTTCCTAGTAACAGAGGGAGAAGCAAAGGAAAGAGGAGCTGCTTTTAGAAAATCAGATTTTTGGGAGAGATGTTGAAAACATTTAGGCTTTTTCCTGAAACTTTCTCCAGATGCAAAACCTTGCAGAGGAAGGGATTGGGGAGGGAAGTTACTTCTAAATACACGAGGTGGTGAAATGCAGGGTCAGAGCTGTGATTTATTGAAATGCAGTAATGTTTTGTCACGTGTTAAGGATGTAGGCAAGCAGGGAAAAAATCCTTTGTCTTTTTAATTCTAATATTTTTCCCCCCACAGGTATAGCCTTTACAGACCTCCCTGTAAGTACACCTATTTTCAGTATTTTAACTAAGGATGCAAACAGAAGGGAGGGGGAAGAGTGTGGGGGTGTGATTTTTTTTTTTTCTGTTTGATGCCCTGTTAAAAAAATCATGATAACACACATTACTGAATGATGTGGTGATGTGGATGCTCCTTTTTCTGAAACTTCATAATCCTGTGACTGGGTTTGTGGGCTACTCACATGCCTCCTCTCATCCCTCACCACCTCTGAGAATATGTTGCTCCTTCTCCTGGAATTAAAGCAAGGATGCAAACTTCATTACAGGTCGTTGTCTTCCAAAGGCAGCTTGAACTCTGAGGAGGATACATGTGCATAGTTATACTGATGTGTAGTCAGGTCTCACAGAAGCACAGGGGGGGTCATGCACAAGAAAATGCTCTCTCTTTTCTAGACCCAAGTGTTCTTGGACAAGGAGGATGTGTTTAGTGAAAAAAGGTAAAACCAGGTCAGGCATACACCAACACATCCACGGCATCCATCTCTCATACACAGAAAATCTTGTCCCTAAGGTTGCATTCCTTCTTTGTACTTAATAACCCCAAATGGATTTCCTCTGAGAAATTTCTTAGTTTCCATAACTTTTTTTAGGCCTCCAAAGTGATCCATTTTCTTGGCTGACTTCTGTCTTGTGTGGAGGAAAGGTTGCTTTGCTTTGTTCTGTACTTCCTGCCAAAAAATGTATCTTGTTCCTCTAATTTTTGTATTGTGAGAAATCATGGCTAGCACTCCCTGTTCACCTTCCCAGTGGGATTTAGGGCTTTGCAGCCTGCACTTAAATTGCAGTTACTTGAGTGGTCTTTTCACATCAGCTGTCAGTACAGGGTTGGGGTTTTTTTTTGTCCTAGGGTCTTTGAACTTGGTAACATTGCAGTGTGTTCTAAACCAGAAACTCTATATGTGGGTTGTTTCACAGCAGTTTATTCACTTGATCCAAGTACACTTTATTAAAGTACAAGAATATTTTGCCTGTCCATGAAGATTAACCTTTTGGACTGAGGTCTTGTGCCAACCTTGCATCCACAGCAAGAAGATGCTTCTGTGATGTGCCCCTTTTTGGTTTTGGTGCTGTTTGTTTTCCCTCTGGTTATTGATTGCATTACAAGTCACAGGTTTACCATATTCCTTCTAATTTTTTCACCACTTTGTATTCTCATTTGGCTAGACTGCTTCTCCTTCTGCAACAAGAGCAGTCTCCATGTTGAGATAGAGAATTGGTATTTAGGATCTTGTCAATCAAAACCAGCTGTCCAGCACCTCTACCACTGCTTTGTCATTTACAGCTCAAGTGTTGCCATGGAGCTTCACAGCACAGATTTGGCAGGCTGAAATTCTCTGTCCTGCTTAGCTTAACTTGCATCCTGTTGATCCTGGAGTGCACAGTGAGCTGACATTTAATGTTCATGTGTAGGCTGTTCACCCCAGTGCTGAGTCTGTGTTAGGCACAGAGCAGCTGGGGAAGCTGAGCAGACAGAAGGGTGATTGCTGCAGAGAGGTCTTGCAGTGCTGATGTGTTTCAACTCAAAACTCTCCTGAGCCCCTGGCATCTCCCTGTCCTTCTGATTTTTGATCTGGTCAGATCATCCTCACAGGATCTCAGGCTTGTTTGTCTGTGTGTCTTGTGCAGAGGGGTTGTTTTAGTGTGAAACAGGGAACAGATCTGGTCAGGGAGGTTTTGGCAGATGCCTTGTGATGGAGTCTCCAGTGGTTAAATGGTGTGTAAATGGTCTCTGTGCCTTTTACCAGCCAGTTTGCTGAGCTGTTTTCTGTGGAAATCCCCTTCTGGCTTTTACAGCAGCAGCTAATCCATAACACTGTTTTTCTGGGCCAGGAAGGAGAACAGCTGATGCCCTGTAGGCCTCCTGCTGTTGAGAATTATCCTTCATGAGATAATGCCTCTTTAAAAAGAGGAGGAAAGAAGCTTGACTGGGTCTTTTCACTCCTTAACTGTGGATGTGAGCAAGGATGGGAGACTTCTGCCTCCATGTGGATCTAGGACATTCCTCTGCATATGCTAAATACCTCTGCTGCTCTGCTGGCAGCTTCATCCTAAGGATGCCTGCACCTGACTTCAGCACTCTCTTTTCCAATAGCCTTCCCTTGGATTACTGCCTTCTTCCTTCACCCTTGCAGATACCAATGTATTCCATGTGCTCTTTTTGCTCCCTTGGTCCGTGGATTATTGGTTGTTCCAAACAGTTCAGGTTAACCTCCTTTCCTAAAGAAGGGCATGCCAAACCCAAGACAGACTTTGGTTTAAATATAATGAATATTCTCAGAGATTGAGAAAGTCTTGAGGCAGTAGAGAATACGAAGTTGATCACTTGCAGGTGATGTTTTGTTATAGGCTTCTGATCCAGGCTCAAACACAATATCAAGGCATTATAAGGTAAAGAAGAGAAAGTATCCATTATAGGAAAGACATGGAATGTAATCTGTGTTCTTCACCTGCTAAAGCTGCAGTTCTAACAATTCAACTGCAAGCAGGAGCGGGAACAGCAAACTTACCTGAGTGACCCTTGAAGTGCTCTGGTTTGAGCAGCCCCACACAAATTTTTTGGCTCTGATCCGTTTCCCATTACTCACCGCTCCAGAAGGGCTTTAAGGGAGAGCTTTTCCTTGTGTTACAGCCTAAGGGATGTTGAAGCTGACTGGTAACAAACATCAGTGAGAAGCTTGGCCAGTAAGCCCCATTATTTCTATGCTTTTTAAGCTTAAATTTTAGGGTTGGCTTGTCAGTGAGATTACACAAGAAATTAAATTGACCCTTCAAAACATTGCCAGATTAGAAATCGTTTCCTTGAAGTGCTTGTTCCAAAATTCCCCTTTCAGAGGCAAATGGTGAAGACAGTAATTTTCAAAATTCACAATATTAGGAAGTTGAAATGGATACTTTAATTTGAAAACCAGAGACACACGTTGAAACATACTTGGTTTGGCTTGTTTCATTTTCTCTAAAGGGTGTTTCCATTTGTACAAAAATACAGTGATAGGAAAAACCACATTTTGGCTTAGCACAGGCTGAAGTTAAAACCAAAATAACTCCTTGAAATAGGAGTGAATCCCACAGAGGGAGTTTTCTGGGAGGTTTTTTTTTGCTGATTTAAGTCAGTGCTCAGGCCTAACCAAGTCTGTGATTCAACAAGCCTGAATCAGGTCTATCCTGCCTGGAGGTTTGAAGAAACAATAAGAGATGAAAAAAAAACCAGAAGAGCCCAGGTTGGGATTGTAGAAGTGCAAAGAGACATGGGGGTTGAAAAACAGGTCAGGATGAACAAGGGGTTGTGAGCAACTGGCCACCAACATCAAGGCAAGAGGTGGGCCAGATATCACGGGGAAGGTGTTCCTGAAGAACTTGGCAGGAAAAGCATCTCCTGGGTCAGTGGGCTCTGGGATCGTGTCTGCCTGCATCTGGCAGGGTGCTGGACATACGTGTAGTTCCCAACAGCTGCTAAACAGAGAGAACACATCCCACATGTAAAAAATGGAATTTTAACTCAGAGGTGATTTGAGAGACATAGAGGGTAGGCAGCTTCTGCTCAAAGATGAACTTAGCCTAAAGTGATTGAAAAATACATGACATCTTGTAAATTGGGGGGGCTTTGCTTCCAGCTTCCAAGTCTTTTGGGTGTCTGATTCCTGGCTTTGGGAGCCTTTGGGTTTAAGATACTGAGAAGATAATAAAAAGTCTGAAGTGTGGACTGTGGAAAATACCTGATGCCTCATTAGAGATATTTTCTTGTTAGCCAGTTTTGAAAGAATGGAGGGACTAACTGTAATTACAGCATTTTCCTCTGGAAGCTCTTCCTTTATCATGCTGTATTTACTTTGCACATCTCTAACCTAGAGACTTCCTTGGTGTGAGAACAGGAAAGGAGGAGGTGTGGTGAGTCAGCAGTAATGCAGTCATTCTGATCTCTGTTTTCAATTTCCAGCCTGTATTTATAGATTCATTTCTTTCCTTTGTTTTTTGAGGTTTGATAATTTTGAAGGTAGAAGAGGTTGGTCAGGTTCTTACCCAGTTCAGTTTTGAAAACTCAGAGAACAGAGATGCTGCAGTCCCTCTTGGAACCCATTCCAGGCCTAAATCATCCTCATCAGGAAAAAATTGTTCCTTATGTTCCATCAAGTATCCCTGGCTGCAGCTTGTGCCCATTGCCCATTCACTGAACACCTTTGAGAATAATCTGTCTCTGTGTATTTTATCACCTCCCCCTTGGGGAGTGGAAGACTTGCAGTTAGATTTTCTCTTTTGCCTCCCTTCCCCAAGCTAACTCCCTCAGCCTCTCCGTGTATGCCATGAACTCCAGCCCTCTGACCATCTTAGCAGAACTCCACAGACCCCATTTGTGAATGTCCCTCTTGTCCTGAGGATGTGAGTGAGGAAGCAGGGAGCTGAGCAGGTCCTGCAGGTGAAACCATGCCTGTGGAAGCAGAGGAGCAATCTATTCCTGCTGCCTGCTGGCTCCACTTTTGCCATGGATCAGGATTAGGCTGAGCTCTACCACATAACAAGGATTGTACCTTTAGTAAAAAGTGCAATCCACAACTGCAGTAGGTCTGAAGGAGTCATCAATCACATTGCCAATGTTTCAGGTCTCTGCAACAGTGAAGAATAAGTTGAAGTTTTCCAGATAATTGTAGGAAAGCCCATGTCTCTTGCTATAGAGGAGGAGGCATCCTAGGTTTCTCATTGGACTTAAGGAGAGAGGTCTGCTCCTCTACTGTTCTAGTATCTGATACAGGTTCAGCCCTGAGCAGGGCATCACAGCCAGGGACTTACCAGACTTCAGATCCATTCATGTGTCCCTGTGCCTTGCCCAGTGTCCAGTTTCTGGCTGGGTCAGTCTCCACTGTTTTAGAGCAAGGTGGAGAAAACCCAACACCGAACAGTTCCTGAGTGGCATGAGAGAGATTTCTTCCCCCACCCTGCAGGCTCTCAGCACATGCTGTGAAGCAGAGAATTAGTGAAGTTTGTATCTGTTTTGCAAACAGAAAAGTAATTTGTTCTGCAGAAGTAACTTGACAGTAAACAGAACATGCTCTTGAAAAATATGATCAGAGTGATGAGACCCAGGTACCCTTGAACCTTTTCTGATGCTGTTTCTCTTTCCCAACATTTGAGTGGACTCAGGGATTCAATTTGTATCAATAAGCTTATTCTTAAAATAGCATGAATTCAGAGAACTTCTGAAAGACTTTGAACACCTATTTTCAATTAGATCATCCTTAGAAGCTGAATTATTGGCTGAATTTTAGAGGCATTTTCATGGCGGTAAAACCTTTTTATTTTCCCCATATTCTGGTGATGGGTCAAAGCTTCCGTTTGGATCCATAGACTTATTCTTAAAATGAAATTCATCTATCAGTAGTGTAATTTCTTGTGTGGATGTCTTGGGATGTCTTAAAACCTAACCCCAGAGCTCCACCACTGTCTGTTCCCTTTTCATCAGAGATGTAAAATATTGAGATAACAATGTCCAAGGAATAAAACAGTTGAAACAGGAGGGAATACATAGATCCTTTGATTGAGATGACACACCTTTCATTTATTATTACTATTACTATTATTGCTATTATTATTGCTGTTGTTGTTGTTATTATATTACCTGCTGGTTCTTGAAGATTGGTAGAAATTGCAGAAAACTAATCCAGAAGTGGCCATCCACAGTCAGCAGTCATGGCCTCGATCACAGGCTGCTGGGGGATTGAACCCATTGTTCTGGTTTGATGCAATCACTTGTCATGAATGCACAATAAGTCACAGGATTCCTGGAGAAGTACCCAAAGGGCTCTTTGCCTCTTCCAATTCCAATAATACTTACTTCAATTTAAAGAGCAGCTCTTTGGTTTTACCGAACTACATAACTGGAACCAGCAGGAGAAAGCTTGTGTTTAATACAGGTTTCTTTTTCTTCCTTCCCAGTCAAACCTCTACCCTACAGTGGGTCTCCAGACTCCAGGAGAGATCGTGGATGCCAACTTTGGGCAGCAGCCCTTTGTGTTTGACATCGAGGACTACATGAGGGAGTGGAGGGCGAAGATCCAGAGCACCATTAAGCGGTTTCCCATAGGAGACAGGCTGGGAGAGTGGCAAGCCATGCTGCAGAAGTAAGTCACTGCCTGGTGTTCAGCTGCTTCCATTTTGTTAGGCTTTAAATACTTCTTAAATGCTAATTTATGCTCTCTTATGGCCAAAATTTCCACTCGGTGCATTTTGCTCAAACTGTTTTACCCTCTGTCTTGTTGTTTAAGAGTCTTTCCTGTGTAGATTGCTGCTGTTTCGAATGTAAAAGACATGGGAAACATTTTCAGCCAAAGATTGCATGAAAGCTTGTAGGAGTGGAAGAACATACATTTTGAGGTGATGCACTGGGCGAGGGGAGAAGACACCATAAAAACTCTTAACACAGGAGAAAAGCCAGTATGTATGTCAGCTGAATTCAGAAACAAAAGAGCAAGAAACGGCCTAAACCAGAGGCTTCCAAACCTGAAAGCACAATTATGACATTTTATAAATCTATGAATATTGAAAGCACTTCCCATTGCAAAAAGGATTGAGTGGAACTTGATGAGAACAGTTGGCAGGAGTTGTCAGATGTCAGGAGTGTTATTAATGCTGCAAAAGTATCCCAATTTTGCCTGCTTCCAGACTCCTTCCAAAATGGGACCAAATTAGAGAGCCAGGACTTCTCTTAACAAGAGCTGTTGATTCTGCTGCAGTGGGACCAGTTTATCCCTGTATTTGTTCCTTGTGTTCTCAGATCAGAATTTTTTCTTCTAATGTGCACGGTGGAGTTGTCAGGGTCACCACTCTGGAGTTCCTCCTCTAGAGCTCTTGGGCAGAAGCACTTGTATTTAAAGCAACTCCTAAAAATTACACACCTGCTTACAATGTTATGCCTAAAAATGATTGCTGACGCATAAATTACTTCCTTCTTGTACTGAAAGTAACCAAGTTGAGTGTGTGCTTTGAGCTGTGACTTGATCAGATCAATGCCAGCTTCATAATGACAAGCCTGTTTTGAGATTCATCATGAGAAGCTTTGAAGCCCTGAGCTGGCTTTTTAGATTTTAGTAAATCCAGTGAACATTAACGTTGAGTCACTGAGTCCTAGGAAGGCACAAGTGCGTTAGAAATGGTCTGTTCAGGAAGATGTTTTTATTGTGTTTGTTTTCTGACGTGATACTCCTCCCTCTCCCAAGATTTTTTGAAAATGCAACTTCAAAGTGTGCTAATGTTTTTAAAATCACTGCTGACAGTCACCAGATTAAAGTATCTGTGAATGTGCAGAATTGAACTACTAAAGATATAATTGCTGGCAAATAAGTGATGGAAGACATTCAGGACCAAAATATTTTCTTCTTTTTTAGATCTTCTTGAAAGCCACGAACCTCTCTGAGGTTGAGATTTATGTCTATATAGGATGTCACTGACAGTAACACAATACTGAGCCCCCACAAGTGACCCTTGAACAGCAGTCATAAAACAAATATGCATTGAGATTCTTAATATTTTCATATCTTTTCCACTCTGTAAAGTTAATTTAGAGCTTCCCTCCTATTTGCAGAGGACCAGGTACCTGTCTTGTAAATATACACAGTTTGGACCCAGAAGTAGAACCTTGGTTATGTCCTAAGCAAGCTGAGTATCTCACTGAAATTGCAACTTGTGTTGATTTCTTTTTTCTCCAGTGTGATGACTCTGTTTCTGCAGTGCCTCATCATCTCTTTATTTTCTTTTTTTCTAGTATGGTTTCATCATATTTGGTTCACCATGGGTACTGTTCAACAGCAACTGCCTTTGCCAGAGTCACAGACACCACAATCCAGGAAGAACAGACCTCAATAAAGAATAGACAAAGTAAGTCTCTGGAGTAGTCATTCCTCAAGTGGGGACTTTGGGACTCTGCAGAGGAGTGAATTATGTGGAGTTTACTCCATGAGAGTACAAAGCTGTCCACAGCACACTGCTGACCATGGAGCAGAGCTTGGGAACCTCTCCTAGGAGCACTTTTCCCTCATCACTGCACCCTCTCCATCCTCTGCCATCTTTGCCTGGAGAACTGCCCTATTCCTTCCTGTCCCTGTCTGCTCTGCTTGGCCTTTACCTGAGCTGAGATCACAGTGCACCAGAGATCCTTTTGGATTTGAGTTCTTTGCTGCAGGCTGTTGCAGCAGGGGCAGTTTCATTCACCTGGGCACAGGGACCCTGACACATCCATTTAGTTTCACTGAGCAGCTCCCAGAGTTAAGGACTCTTCCAGTCCCTCTGCACGTTGTGATGTCAGGTAACTTTTACATGCTGAGGAGTTTTCAAATTCACAGCCAACATGCTTCGCTCACACTGGGTGAAGAATTGGTATTCTTTGTCTGTTTTGGTTGCTGCTGTTTGCTCCCAAGTGGCTCATCTCTCAGTCAGTAGGGCTGTCAGCCCTTTTGGTCCTGCAGAATAAGGCTTGCAGCTTTCTCCTGCTGTACCTTTTTTGTTAAGCTTTTCTATTCACAGGCTCAGTCTGCAGAGTGGCAGAACATTGGTGTGTTTTCTGCATTCTCCTGGCTGTTGAATACAGGCCACATCCCTGTACATGCCTCTTCCCTTTGTGAACTGTTTCTCGTGTGACTGTTACGTACCAGAGCATTGTGTCCCTTTGTGGCTCGCTCTCCATACATTGCATGTGCTTAGCCAGCATTCGGGTTCATTTGGGGACTCTGCTTTTAAATAACTTGCAGTTGCTTCCTGTTAGTGCTCATGGGCTTTGTGCTTTCCAGGTCATGCATTATGCAGCCCTGACCCCAGCCAGTGTTCCCAGTGGTGTGGGTTTAACTGGCAGGGCCTGGCGGGAGGCACGCGAGACGGTGCGGGCTCGTTTGTCTAAGGACAGGTGACAAGGCAGATGGCAGGAAGGAATACAGAGCCCTGAAGTTGGGGCTTGGATAAAAGGTGTGAGGAAAACACAGATGGGAAAACAAAGAGAGGGGGAAATATAAAAGGGAATGACATCTGTGAGAGTTGCCAAACAAGGCAAAGCAGAGCTGTCAAAAGCAGCGAGACGAGAAAATGGACGTGCAAGAGAGTGAAACGAGAGCTCTTGTGTTGGTGTGAGAGCCACGCCTTTGGTTCCAGATTTCATCTATGATAACAACCAGATAGACACTGAGAAGTGGGAGACAAGACAAGTCATTGCAGTTTGTTACTGGGATTGTTAATGAACATTTACTAGGCTGGGCTTCCAACTGCTCCAACGCTTTGCGAAAGCCACAGCCTGTTGTTGTCAGAGGCTCTGCTTGCAAAGCACCTCACAGGCCATTCCAAACCTTCCCTCTGCTGTTTATAAGGAGTACTGGAAAAACAATGCAGTTTTAGTTTTAAGTACATTTAATTTTTTCTCAAGTACACTTAGAAAAAAAAAGTGAGTTGCTGTAGATCAGCAGCTTTTCTGAGCTTTCAGGGATTTCGAGTTAAGTCTTTGTCATGGTTTTAAAGGTGCACTTGTGTCTTCTGACCCACTGAAGGAACATACATGGGACATGGACACTCAGCATGATAAGTGTCTTCTGCCTTGTATCTTTGCACCTTCTAGAAGTGTACAACTTATTGAACTGTTTCTAGCTTAGTCAATAGCTGGTTCTCAGAGCTAGTTTGGCTTGCTGTAGCATTCCTTCTCTAGGAATACATTGAGGTGGACTTGCAGGAACGCAGTTTTGTTGGTATAATTGCTTCTGCTTAGCAGTAGGAATATTGTGGAAGCACTACTGTGCTGTGGTTTAAGGCCAAAGACCCTCTGAGAATACTCTGTTTATCTCATGCTCAAATGTACATACACTGCTAAGCATGAACCTGCCAGAGAATGTAGTATGAGGGTGGCCTAGGAACTTTCCCTCTGGAATTGTCACTTCTCCAGCAGTCTCCTTGTTTCCATCCGGCTGGCTATTTCCATCCAGCTTTCATTTTCATTGCTACAGAGCTCTGTGGCTAAAGGACTAAAGTCTCAGAGCACCTCGTCCCAACCCACCTACTTCATCCTTCAGATCCTTCTACTCTTGATGGTTTTTTGCTACTAACAGATCCTTCCTCATTTTCACAGGGTTTTCCTCACTCTAATTCATAATAAACTAAATTTAAAAAGAAACTCCAGTTCTCCCAAGCCCTTGTGCAAGGTGATAGTGGGGAGCTGGGTGGAGTGTATGAGAGAGCTCTTCTGGCTGCTCCTGTGGGCTGGTCCTGTGTGTCACTAGGTGTCCTTTTGCTTTCAGGAATACAGAAGCTAGTATTAGCAGGCAGAGTGGGAGAAGCTATAGAAGCCACCCAGCAGCTCTATCCTGGCCTCCTAGAACATAACCCCAACCTGCTCTTCATGTTAAAGTAAGTATGAAAAGCTTTATGGTCCCTAATGCTGAAATGTATGAATGAAGGAGAGAAGAAGAGCCTGTTCAGCCATCCAGTTTGGCTGCACACCTTGCTCTGAATTCAAACTGTTTGAGATCCCTTTGGGAGTCCTTTGCACAGTGCTTGTAGCAATTTAGATGTAGCCCTTTTGTTCCTATTCAAATCCAGTATGGCTTTGCCTCGTGAGGTCAGGAATAGGTGGGTGAATTTTAGTTCTGCTGATTGCCAGAAATTCCTTCAGAGGAGTTTATTTACTGGTCTTGTGGAGATCTTGCAGTGCTGGAGCAGTGGCGGTCACTGTGAAGGTTCCTAGAAAGGCAGATGTGTGGAAAAGACTGTCTGGGGTAGAGATTAAAGGAAAAAATGTCCCAGTTCTCTCAGCTGTACAGAACAGCTCTCCCCAGACTTCTGAGAGATATGAGGACAACTCCCAGTAAAACTAAATGAGGAGCTGTCCTCACTGTCACTGTGGATATTGCCTTTTTTACTATTCCTTCCCTATTTTCCATTCGCCACTAGTATTTTTAGGTTGATGGAGTAGTGATGGAATGATGGTTTTTGACAGATTTAGTATCTTCTCCCTGAAAAAAAACCCTCCACAACTGAATTTTGGAGTACCTGCAGAGGAGCTGGAGGTGAAAGCTGCAAAGGAACAGTTTTTTCTTAGCACAGTGGAATTAAACTTGCTTTTTTGGGAATGTCTCTACATCCGTTAGCATCAGAGGTGAAGTTTCTGAACTCTGTCCTCTATAGCATCATCCGAGCACTCACAACACAAAGGCATCAGGAGTCTGAAATGTTTTTTTGGAAGTTTCTGAGACTTGCCCACTCAGTGCAGAGCATCCTGGCTGTCACGCACCCTTTTGTCCCTCTTGCCTCCCATGAAACCAGGTGCCGGCAGTTTGTGGAGATGGTGAATGGCACCGACAGTGAAGTTCGTTGTTTCAGTGCCCGCAGCCCCCGGTCCCAGGACAGCTACCCCGGCTCCCCCAGCTTAAGTCCTAGACATGGATCAAGCAACTCACACGTTCACAGTACTGGTGAGTGTGTCCTGTGTCTCCAGGGTGAGCAGAGCAGATGTCAGAGGTGGACTTGGTTCTGTATAACATTACCTGCTGCTTTGCATGTGTTATTCTCTGAAATGCTCCTTTCCTTTCCTTCCCCATCTGAGGGGATGTTCTGTTACCATGGGTTTCTCTACACTGCCACAGAATTGGCTTTGCATTAGTTGTCTTCCACAATTGTGTACAGAGCAGGTTTTTTTCAGAATAAAAAAGCTTTTGAAGGCACCTGTGACTCAGTGTTTCACTGATGGAGTGCTGAGAGGAGGTCTGGAAAGCAAAGCCTGTTTTCTATACCTTGGAGTCTGCAAAATAATTGCTTTTCAGAAAGAACTGAGCAGAAGCTGCATTGCCAACGAAGCAAAAGGTCAGAGGGATGCATTGCACAAAAGCTTCTCCCTGCCCCATGGACTTCACCTTGCAATCTCTGAACATGTGAGAAGGGAACAGTTCTGTTCCAGTAAAACCCAGCTCTAGAGCATCAACTCTTTGGAGTTTGGGAAATTAAACTTAAGGATTTGAAGTGAAAAGAACAAGATAAATGAGGACACCTAAGATATCTTCCCTAGGTAATTGCTGACTGCAGCTTTGGAGATGGAGTGAGCCAGGAAAAATGACCTGCAGAGCCCTTGGAAGCAGGCTGAGCTGCTTCTCTGAGCCATGAGCTGCTCCCAGCCATCTGAGTGTGCTTTGTGTTGTTATTCCCACTGCTGCATGTGACAAACTGTGGAGAGGCAAATATTTAAGGAAAAGGAAGACAATTACCTGAATATCTCCAAGCTGTCACTCACCTTTCCAAGCCAGTATCTTTGTTTTCCTCTGGGGTGTTGTGAGAGGCCCGGGGTGTGTTTCTTTGACTCTTTATAGTCGGAATGATCCCATCAGCCCATAAAAGCTCTTGGTAATACCCATGTCTACATCTGCAACTGCAGTGCGAGGCAGCATTTATATATATTTGTCTCTACACATGGATATCACCTTCCACAGTTCTCTGGCGGACCTTGTTCTTTCAAAAGAGTGGTAATTTCATCAGAGCATATTTCAGAGATAAAGCAGAACCTTTTATGAACAGTCTACTCTGTCATTAAATGCCCAAACCAGCCCATTTGAATCTTTGTGTTGCTGTGATAGAAAACAGAAATACATTCCTTGCTATAAACATAATTGTGGGATCAGCTGATCGATTTGGATATGTCACCTTCACTTCTGGAGGAACAGCCGTGCCAGGTCACATCATTTAGCCAAGGCCCTGTGATCAATATTGGTTGCCAGAGAAGAATATATGAAGAAGACAAGGCTATAGTGAGGTTTTTCCAAAATATTTGAGCCCCTGTCAGTTCTGAATCCATATAAAACTTGTGGTAATGAACAGACATTTGTCTCCTGTGTCAGTGTGTTCTGCAGCTTGATAAGTACCTCTTGTGGAGGAGCAGGTGAAATTTTAAGCCTGACTCTCAGTGATTTCTGTTTTCCTGAATGAGGAAAGTTAGCTTGTGCTCATTAAGAGGATTGCTATTATTTGCTGAGTGTTGTATGAATCAAGTACATCCTGAGCTTTAGATAAGTTGTGGAAAGCCTGGGCAGTTCTGCTTCCAACAGTAATTTCTGTACTTGTGAACTGTTTCTGCCAATCTCTAATTTACAGCCCATTTTTAGAATTTCATGAAGCTCAGATGTTGCTGGTAAACAGTGGGGTTCCTTTCATAATCATTTGTGTTTTCTCTAAACCCTGTTGAATTTAAGAATGATGAACCATAATTTAAGATTTACAGTCTTATTTTACTTTCTTCTTTTGGGACCTGCTGTCTTGCTAAAATGCTGGCTTCACAGCAGAGTGGTATTGTCAGTCTGGTCTCATTTTTCCTTCTTCTTGGCTTTCAGGAGCAGATAGTCCAACCTGTAGCAATGGAGTCATGTCCACAAAAAGCAAACAGAGTCACAGTAAATACCCAACACTGAGTTCATCATCTTCATCTTCCTCCTCCTCTTCCCCTTCATCTGTGAACTACTCTGAGTCCAATTCTACAGATTCTACCAAATCTCAGCAGCACAGTAGTACGAGTAATCAAGAAACCAGGTATTGTTCTTCCTCTGGAAACACCTGAGGGGGGTGGGATGGTGGGAGAAGTCTCAGTCTGCTTTCTAAGGAGCCAGAAGGACACCTGTCCTGCCCTTTTGAACAATATTTGTTATCTACAAGGTCGTTACTATCCCCAGCAGACACAAACCTGTTCTGGCTCCCCCGCTGTAGCTCAGGCTTGGACGTTCATCTCATAGGGAATATTATGATGCTCTTGTTTCAGGCACCAAGCTGTCCCATTACACTGATGCCACTGGAGCCCAATGTGATAATTTGCCCAGAAGCTTTCCCAGTCAGCCTGGTGTTGTTTCTGCTGCCTCAGCCAGGCACAGTTCCTGCTGAGCAGCTTTCTTGCCCTGTACTGGGTGAGGCAGCAGCTCAGGCCACTACTGGCTTGGTGCATTGCCCTATTGTGTAATTTCCTTGGGCTACCTGTTGCCCTATTCCTTCCAGGTGAGCCTCTGAGCCAGCAGTAATTTGTTTCATGCTGTGACAGCAGGTCAGACTGAGCCTCCCTTCTGCAAGAAGCCACAGGCAATCCAACAGTTCAGTGCAGTCACTGCTGCCTTTTCTAGAGTGTGGAGCAGAGTGAGCTGTGGTGAAAACTGAGCTTCCTTTGGGCTCACTCTCCACACTGCTGCTGCAGGGCTGTCTGAGGCCCCAGTGCAGCAGAGGGTGTCATTGTCATTAAAAGAATCTCTTGCTAATTGCAGCTGGCACTCATCCTTTGAGTGCTGTGCTGAGCACGGCTTGCAGGGCAGTTTGTAGGCTCAGTTGTGACCTCTGGAGAGCCACCTAGC
This sequence comes from Orthonyx spaldingii, assembly GCA_013397795.1. Taxonomy (NCBI): domain Eukaryota; kingdom Metazoa; phylum Chordata; class Aves; order Passeriformes; family Orthonychidae; genus Orthonyx; species Orthonyx spaldingii. The sequence continues at coordinate 44,159 of VZTJ01000498.1, read as the reverse complement.
ATGTAACTGAGTGAGAAACACTTGTTCAGACTCAATTTACCAGAATCATTTAATGATGCTGGATTTGTCATTCTTTTTTTTAGATATAGAGCCTAAGTTCCAGTAAGATTTTTCTCATCATTTCAGTTAATCAGTAGTTAATCAGCAATCTCAGTCATCCTGCTGTCTTGGACACTTAAGTGTTCAGTAGTGCACTCTTTGCAAGGACTGGGACATATCATAGCCAAGATTCTCCTCCTGTGCAGTCTCTGAGTGTGTTATCTGTTATCTGGCTGCTGTTTGCTGTCCCAGGGATCACCACTTCCTGAAGGGAAAATGCAAAGCACTGTGCACCTGGAATTATGACAGGCACTTAAGGAACAGAAACCTGTTTCATAAATTGTCTTCAGAAGCCTGCAACAACTTCAGCTGCACTGACTTGGACCATCTGGCTCCCTGTAGTCCAACTGGCACCTTTTCTGGTGTGCTGGCCATTGCTGGGCACTGTTTGGCACATAAGCTCTTCATTTTTTCCCGTTTTAATTTAGACATCTGACCTTTCTTCCCTCCTTTCACCTCAGTGACAGTGAGATGGAAATGGAAGCTGAGCATTACCCCAACGGAGTCCTGGAAAATTCATCCACCAGGATAATGAACGGCACCTACAAACATGAAGAGATCCTGCAGACAGATGAGTCCAGCATGGGTAAGTCCTCAGAGGCAGGAGGGGTAAAGGGAAATAGAAGGAGCTGGTGTCAAGAGTTAAAACTGTGGTTGGATTGTGGGGAAAAGCATGTACTTTGGGCTTCTTTCCCCACCCAGTGAATGAAGTGCCTGCTTCATGGGGAAAAGTAATCTGTCCTGGAACTAGAACTAGGTCTGGCTTTTCATAGACTCACAGTAGTGCTGGTGATATTTTGGAGCAGGGAAAGCAATAGGAGTCAAAGGTTTGTTCCATGCTGGTCATGAAATTGAGTTCAGAGCAGTTGTGGCAGAAGTGCCTGCTGGGGAGCTGAGCTGGGCTGTGCCAGGCTGGTGATGTCCAGCTGCAGAGTGGCCTCAGCACAGCTGGTCAGCCATGACTGTTTTGTTCGTGGGTACTTTAACCAGGAGGGAGCAGATGAATCAGCTGCACTACCTCTGGAACTGGTTCCTCCAGTTATAATGGGGTTTGTGGTCACTAGTACTGGGAAATTGGTGGTGTTGGCATCTCTGACGGAAAGTTTTGTGAGTCCAGGATTTGTTAGACCAGGGGTTTCTGGGTTATACACACTGTGTTACACGCATGAAAGGGTAACAGACTGGAGTTGCAACCTCCCAGGATTTTATCAGGAGACTTGATTTCTAGGTAGTCCTCAGACATTAAGCAGAGCTCAGATCTTCGCTGTATCTAACAGGCACTGTGACAAACCCACTACTGGCTGTTGTAGGGCAGGGATCACAGAAAGCTTCCACTGGGATAAACTTAGGGCAGGAAGCAGCTACCTGCTCCAGAAGGGGAAGGAGTTTGTGGGTATCATGGCACACCATGGGTGGGCACAGCATTGGTGGGGAATGCAAGATGATTGTTTCTTCTCCACTGCTTTTCCTTAGAAGACAGCTGCCCCCAGAGGCAGCTCTGTGGAGGGAACCACGCTGCCACAGAGAGAATGATCCAGTTTGGACGGGAGCTGCAGATCCTGAGCGAGCAGCTTTGCAGAGAGTATGGGAAGAACACCATGCACAAAAAGATGCTTCAGGTAAGCCTGGGCCTTGTGCTGCATTGCAGCAGTTCTCTGGGCCAGGTTTGGGGTTGTGAGTTCCCTTGTAGACACCTGGGTAGAGCTCCCACTTCTGCACCTGCTGAGCAAGAAGGGGTCTATGTGAGGATCAGAGATCAAAAACATGAATGTAGAGCATCTACACCCAATTCTCAGCACAAGAGAGAAGGAACACAGCTCCTGCCTGGCTTCCTGGAGCAACTGCATGCTCTTCTTCTCTCCAGGTGACACTCTACGTGCCTTCCTGTGCTGGCTCCCCTGCCAGGTGGAGGGGGCACCCTCTTTAATCCACTATCTTGATGGCCCACTGTGGTCCCCTGCTGCCAAGAAGAAAAGGGCCATTTCTTTTCAGGAGGTAGGCACCTGTCAGTGTGGCGATGGCAGGAGGTGCCCCGGCTGGACTTGGTGGTTTTGCTGTGTGTTTGCAGCCCTGCCTGGCCTCACTGTGCATTTCTCTTCTCTCCCAGGACGCCTTTAGCTTGTTAGCTTACTCAGACCCTTGGAACTGCCCCGTTGGCCAACAGCTGGACCCAATCCAGAGGGAACCTGTGTGTGCTGCTCTCAATAGTGCTATTTTGGGTAAGATCTGGTTCCTGTGGAAGTGTTCCCCTAGACATACCTGCACTCAAGGGCTGTCCTGTAGTAGGCAAGCCTGTCAGAAATACTTTTGTTTAGCTTTGGCCTTTCTTTCTGTTACTGGGGACTGTCAGGGTGGTCATGCAGGAAGGGGAGTAGGAGGGAAGTCTGCAGAGAACAGATCCCCTGATACACTCTCCTTTTGACTCCCTTCCTTGCATCTTCCTCAATGCTGCTCACAAGGATGCTCCTCAGGATTTTCCTCCCCTGCTTAGTGAAGAAACCAAAATCTCTTTGGTGCACTTCCCACCCCTCTGCCTTCATGCTCTGAACCCACCTGAATAATGTTGTGGGGTTTACCAGGGCTCTTTTCCATGCTGTATGGATTAGCAGAGTTCAGCCCTGGTATCATCCTACTTTGTAGGAGGGAATGCAGTTGCTCTGTTGTAGCATCTCATAAGTGAAAGTGTTTTCCATAGTGTTGACTCTAAAGCATGGCAGAACTATAATTCCAGTTACCTTTGAGTTCACACTGAACATGCAGAGTTAAAAGCAGGCAGGGTTTATCTTCCCTGTGAGCATTTCCTCTGTGTGTTCCCATCATTGCTGTGCCTGCTAGAGCCCAGAGAGCCTGGCTGCCTGCAGCCCAGTGTCACAGTCAGACAAGCCCTGTTGCTCTTTCCCGTATGAACTTAACTGTCCTGAGAGATCTCTTATAGGTTCATTTTCTTCAGCTATCAAGGCAGCTCCCCTGTTTCTGATGAGCTTTGCTCTTCGTGTCAGCAGGATGGATCATGGCTGGATCCAGGTTTCAGCATTCTGTTGCCCTCCTCTCTGTCCTCAGAGCTGAGTGTTTATGGCTGTTCTTCCATTTTCCTTAGACAAGTATGTTCCATGGCCCAACACTTGGTGTTGTTTGCTCCCCTGTCTTAAACCTGGTGTGCTGCCATCAGTGAGTTGCTGTATCATTACTGATCCTCCTGGCATCTTCAGCTACAGAAAAACCCATGGTAGAGAAATGAGGTCATGGCGTCATACCAGTTTGCAAGGAAAGAATTGATTTGTTGTAGGCAGGACTCTTGATCCTGTCACCAGACCATGCCCACACTGTGTCACTGCTCAGGTTGCTTCGAGGACACTTCCCAGTCTGGATTAGCTCAGTCCATCCACAGGGCTCAAATACTGTCCACTGAATAACATCTGTGGCTCAAAAACCCATACTTGACTCCTCTGCAAAGTCTGGCTCACTGTGCCCAGGCAGATTTCCTATGGGGTCTGTGCATCTCACACTAAATGTTCGCGAAGATTTAGAGATTATCTTCTGGGGAAAGGAACAGCTTGATGGACGGGCCCACAAGGGCTCCTATTCTGACTGAGTAGAGGAACAGAAATTGCATGTTTTGGGAAGGAGAGTCCCTTCCCCTGACAGTCAGCAGTTGTTTGTCCAGTGCTTGAGGAGCATGGACAAGTTACTGAAGGTTGTCACCAGAGACGTGGTGTTGACATGCTTCATCACACAGGTTACCAGACACCTTGTGTAGTTCAGCTGAGGGTTCCCTCAGAAAACACGCCCTGTAAAGACATGGTGATGAGAGAGTGAGTTTGACCAGGGCTTGGGCTGCTGTGCAGCCTTGCACAAGCGGGAGAGATGGAGAAGTTGCCTCTCACCTCTGTCAAGATTCTCCCGCCTTTCCTTATTCCTCCATGCTTTGATTTCTCATTGATTCCCCACAGTTTTGAGGGTTTTCTGGCAAACAGCATCAGCAGGAGCTTTGTGGCCTTTTTGTTGTTCTGGCCACCACAGCAGCACTCTCTCAAAGGCCCTGCTGAGCTGAGGGATGTGTCACGGGTGGTGGGGTGTGTGGAGCAGCAGCAGCACAGAGCTGGCAGTATTTGGGAGTAGCTTCCTTCCAGAGCCAGCACCTTCTGCCGGGGATCTGGATCGGGACGGAGAGAGGCCTGAGCGCAGGTGAGGCAGCACCAGCCAGAACACCTCTTCTAAACAGCTCTCTTTCTTTGCCCCCGCAGAATCTCAGAACCTGCCAAAGCAGCCCCCGCTGATGCTCGCCCTGGGCCAGGCCTCGGAGTGTCTGCGGCTCATGGCCCGCGTGGGGCTGGGCTCCTGCTCCTTTGCCAGAGTAGACGATTATTTGCACTGACCACCAGAGCGGGACGGAGCTGCCGTCGTGGAGCGCTGCCCTTCACCCTCCGTCGCTGCCACTCTGCACCACCACCTCGTTGATAGCCTGACCTCCCTGCCACCGACACCCCTCTAGCACACACACACTGCCTGTGCAAGGATTGAGTGAGTCCCTCACCGTGTGGCTGTTCCTGACCCCAGGAAGACTGGCAGATCTGACCTGTCTCCCTGCCATTGCTGCGGCTCCAGCGGCACTCAGTATTTCGCTGGTTATTCTAATGTAGCGCCTTCTGATGTAGGGATTTTTCTCTTTGTTTTGATTTGAGTTGTTTCTCATGGTTCCACCAATATTTTATCTGGAGAGTTTTGCTGAGCTGGTTTATGCTGATTTACTGAGGAAGCTCATCAAGTTGGTGACAGCTTGTTCTTTTCTCCCTTCTCCCTCCATCGTGCACATACAGCATCATCCGTGCTAGTAATCCGAACTCTTCTCACAGTGGCAGTTCAGAGGGGTATTTTTTTTTTATTTTATTTGAATCATGTTTATTAAAAAGGTCTCTTCCACCTCCACAAAGTCATTGATGTATTTATTGCCCACAGACTCGGTCCCAGCCACACACATCATGCAACCCCTCAGGAGGCCGGGTGAGGTAGGTGCTGTCACACACTAATGATGGGAATTGGAGGAGCCTGGTCCTTCATGGTGCCTCTCTTCAGAGCCCAAGGCTCTCAATCTTGGCTTTGTGAGTGGGAAGAGTAGAAGATTGACATTGCCTGCATTGGTGGTTGTGCTGTAGAAGCGTCTCACAGCCCTGAGAAAGAGTTAAATCCAGCTCTTTGAACAGCTGGAGGGCCAAGACTGATGAATATGAAGTCATCTGCCACGGTATGGGTAGAACCAGGTCATGTGAGTTGGCCAGAAACATCTGTGGGTGATGCCATGGTGGCCTGACAGTTTTTAATTAAATAACAAATCCCCCTTTTTCTCCATGGAGGAGGGCTCTGCCACTAACTCAGTAATAACAGTATTTCCTGCCCTCTCCTGTCCCCATAATACTGATCTAAATGAGCTCTCCTAAATTTTGGGAGTGTCTGGAGAAACCTGGGCTGAGCTGTGCTCACCCTGGCAGGTGGGACATGCTGAGGTCAGGTGTCTGGTTGGGGTCAGTACCAACTTTGTCGGGCCTGAGCCGTTCAGAAAGGAGCAGCAATGTTTCTTTAAGGATTATTAAGATAATTATCAAAGTTTCAGGCCCAACAGAGACCAGCAAGGATGTGTGGGTGAGTAACCTCCGAGTAAAATGGACTAATGTGTCCATGCTGTGTGCCAGGCCCAGGGATTCAAGTGGTACCAAGCATCCACCTGTGAGTGTTTCTGAGCACGTTGTTACCTGGTGAGGCTGCCTGGCAGCACCGTGTGCTTTGCATCCTCTGCTCTACTATTAGGAGATGGCAGGTTCAGCCTGGCTGCATGGAAAGAATTGGAATTCTGCACCAAATGAATTTTAGGTCAGTAGCTCTGGGGAGGACGCAAGGGAGCTCAAACCAAACATGAATTTTACTGCTGTTCACAAATTATTTTTTTTTTTGAAAGTCAGTGAAAGATGAACAGGTTTCGTTGAGGTTTGTCCTTAAACTGGAGGTTAGCCTGTGCCAGGACTTCAAGGAGCAAGAGAGCTGGTGTGCCACTGAGAAGGAAAGTAGCAGCAGCCCAAAGCTTTAAGGATTTTCTGGGTTTGCAGGATGGATTTGCAGCTGGCACATGAGGTCTGAAAGCAAGGCAGAGCAGGGGGCAGGTGCCAGGGCAGACTGTGGCAGTGAATGTCCAGATGGTGTTAGAGGTGGTTGGGAACACCGTCCCTGCCTTTTGGTGAAGGTGTGCAGTGTGTAGGGGCAGTGCTGGAGTCGTGGTGATCTAAGAAAACAGGCAGCAGGAGGCTGAGAGGTGGATGAGGTATTTCTATCAGATCACTGGAGTAGCTGCAAAAAGCAGAGGGAGCTCTACCACAGCCTTTCTTCCAGGGAGACAGAGGCAGAGAGCTGCACCAAGCAGAATTTAACTTGCCAACCTAGATCTTCTGTTCCAGCTCATGTGCCTGAAAGTTCACCTGTTGATTTTCAGCTCTGCTGATGGATCTTAGCCCAGCCTGCCATCCTTGCCCTGCTGCAAGTGCAGAGATAACTCAGTGGGCAGGTTTCCTTCCCAAAGCCTCTGGTCCCAGGCATGCCCAGTCAGCCTGTGAACTTTGCCTGGTGGGATTCTCCTGCAGGCTCTCCCTTGCTTAGACTCAGACTGACAACACACTGCTGGGCTGATTGTGGGTACTGAGGTTGAAAGACTCCAGGACCTTGCTTTGCCTTCTCTGTTTGGTGACTTCCTCTGCTGTTGGTCACCACTTTGCAGCAGTCTGGCTACAGTCAGGCCTCTCTCTCATCTTTGTAGCAACACCATCTTTATCTCTGTCTGAGGTTTTTTTGGTTCCTTCTCTTTGTGGTTTCTTTAAGCCAAGTCTCTTCATCGTGTGTCATGTTAATGCCCCATTTGATCTCTCTGCAAAGCTTTGCTGACTGTCCTAGAGCACCTTTTTTTGTTTTGGTTTCACTAAAAAAAAAAAAACAACAAAAAAAACCAAAACCAAGAGATGTTCCTGGATATCTGGTTATTTTGGTGCCAAGAAATTGTGTGATGGATGTTATTTGGGTTTTTATTTATTTTAAGTGTTCTGGTGGTTTCACTAGTGGTTTCTGCTTCTTGTACTCAGATACTGACTAATGTGGGCATGACTCAGTATGGGGAAGATAAGCGTGTTTGTGGTTGTGGTGGGATGTAGGCCTCAACCTACCCCTGATTCCTAGATGGGATTTCTGATGTGGTTTTCCCAGGTTGTATTTCAAAGCCCCTTGCCTTTCAGTCTCCCTTGCTGCTCTTTGATGGTTCATGTCAGCTGCAACTTGGTTTGGATTATTGCAGTAGTTTTTAAAAACAGAGCTAAAGTGAATTGGGGTCTATAACACTGCATGTGGCTGTACACCTAACCAGAGGCCTACTCAGTTGCAATTCAGAAATTACTTTTGTAAAAGTGATTTGGGATTTGTTATTCCAAGTGCCTCGAGCAACCTGGTCACTGCTCCCAGGAGTCCTTCAGTAAAGCCACCTAAATGACTGTGGAGCCTGTAGGAGAAACTACTGGTTTCCCATTTCTGGGTGAGGGGACAGGGACTCAGCTCTGGCCCCATGTTGTAATGCTGATGGCACTGGATATAAGACTTTGATCAAGTGTGGTTGACTCACAGGTTGCTCTCTGCTGGGCTGGCTTCAAGATCCTGGGAGAAGGTTTTCCAGAGCTCAGCTGGACCCTGCACAAGCAACATTCCTCAGCCCCAGGAGTGGCTCTCCAACTGCTTGTCCTTCCCAGGACCTGGGAAATGCCACTGCTGGGACAACTAAATCTCTTCCAGCTCTTCTGTGGCTGTGCTCTCAGAGGGTCTCAGCTCTCCCCTGATCACTCCAGAGGCACCACCAAAGAGCTATGACCTAGAGAGCAGCAAACACACTCCAGCTCTGTGCTCTGGACACCCTACTCACCTTCCTCACACTGGGCACTGCAGCAAGGGCCTTGCAGAAGGAAGAAGTTTCACAGGGACCTGGTGGAACCTGATTTCAGGGGTGGTGAACTGCAGGCCTGCACATCCTGGGCTTTGGGTTAGAGTCCAATGCCCTGCCTGTTAAGTGGCCTTGTGAGAGGAGCATTTTGAGAACTCCAGACCTGGAGCCTTGGTTAAAGTCCCTCAGGGGCTCTGTGGAGAGAGCTTCATGGAGCTGAATTACATCACTAGGCTTCTCTCCCCATGGACAAGGGTTCGTGCTGCCCCCACAAGCAGAGAGTGAGAGCATCAAGAATGCATTGGAAGAACTTTGGAGTGAGATGTACTGGAGTAGCTGGGCTGAGTGTTTCTTGGAGGAGTATCCACCTCATACACCTGGTACTCCAGCCTGTGACCATCTTAGTGGCTCTGCTGGATGCATTCCAGTTTGTGGATATCTCTCCTGTACCAGGGCAGCCAGATCTTGTTCCTCTTGATTCCTCTTGTTCCTCTTGGAACTGTCTTGTTCCAGATGATTCCTCATGCTGCTCCATGAGCCTACCCTAGCAGGTATCTACCAAAGCTAGTTCAAGACTTAGAGGGTTGAGAGAGCTCTCAGTCAAGCTCTCCTGTGAGCAAGGAGGGCAGCAGTCTATTTCCTGTTCATCCTTCAGTGTGCTCCCAGAGCCAGCTGGTTTTGGGAAAACTTCTTACTGCTACCAGCAATCCCTTCTTGCTTCTGTGCCTCCCACAATCCCAGTATTCTCTCAACTGCATGGTCACAGTGGAATCTGCAGTGCTGGGTGCTGTGGGAGCTGCTCCAAGACCAGGGTCAGCCCTGTGGCTCGTGTCTGTGCCAAGCATAGATGTGGCAACTCCAGCTGCCCTTGCCTGGCTTGTTCTGCCCTGCTGGCCTAAAGGGGCAGGTCCACATGTGACAGTCCCTTTTTGCCATCACACACCATCCTCTCAGCCTCAGCTGGACTGGCTGCAGCACTTGTGCCATTCTGTTGGAGTCTGTTAGGAATTGAGCCCCTGTGTGTGGCCAGCAGAATGGAGAGGGACTCCCAGTGGAGCACTGGACAATGTGCAGCATCCAGCCCTTCAGGGGAGGTTGTCCAGTGGTTGCTCTCCCTCAGCCCCATGTGAACCAAAGCTGGAGCTCGTTGCCTTGGGATGTGTGGTGAAAGATGGGTGCCACAGTCTGTTTCTATTTCCAGCATCCTGGTGGTCCTGGCTGTGCTGCTGCTGACCAGATTTGGAGGCTGGGAGGTGCAGTTGTGGCTGGCGTGGAGAATGGGCCCCTCTGGGAGTATCATTCCTCATGGTTACCTACATCTAAGATCTTCCCATAGCCTTCCTTGCTTCTTTTGTTTTTTCACTGTGACATCTCAACCTGTCCTTTAAGCTGTGCCCTTGTTTTTCATGTTTTATTAAGGCATCTTTACCATTCTTTAAATAGCTTTGTTCTTGAGGCTGCCTTGAAAAACTGGAGCAACCAGAGCTGCTGGAACTAGTTCTGGGGATTGGATGTATCATTTTCCACCTTGGGTATCAGGGATGATGAACCATCTCCTCCTTCAGCAAAGCAAACCAGGCTGGGTTGCAGCTGTGCTTTGGTACCTGTCTGTGTTAGTAATGTAGCACGTGTTGCTTTGACACACATTTCAGAGTTCTGCTGTCCTGGGGTTGATTGAGAAGGTGAGCTGTGGCAGCCAGGCTGTAGAGCAGTGTGAAGTGCTATGAAGCTGTGTGGTCAGCACATGGGATCAGGGAGTTCTTCCCATAAAGAAGCAGTGCAGACTTGAACTGCCCTGTGACAGCAGGTGCAGAGAGAGGTCCCTCACACTCCAGTCCTGGGTGCAGTGAGACCCCGTGGAGCTGGTCACAGCCTGGGAGAAGGAACAAGGGGCCCTGGTCCACCCAGGAGTCCCTTTGCAGAAGGAGCATCTTCCTTCCAGCCCTGCTGGTGTGAGAGCAGCCTCAGTGGTGTGTCAGGGAGAGGGCAGGCCTCTTGTAGAGAGCAAGTGTTGGGTCTCCAGCTGTACCACAGTGTTTCTGCAGAAGAGCTTGGTGGGGACATGCCAGGGGACGTGCTGGGTGCTGCTGGGACACTTCTGCCCTGGAGGGATGAGTGATGGAGGGAACTGCAGTCCAGCAGTTCTTGATCAGAGCCAGAGCTGGCTGTGAGCCTTGTCCCATCTGTGCTGTGTAGGGGCAGAGAGCTGGAGGAAGTGTTGCTGGGGCTGTGTGTGGGAAGCTACAGCAGATTTGGGAGGAAAAGAGAGGGGTTGAGAGCCTGGAGCCTTCTTCCATAGGCAGCACTGGCTGCTCTCCACCCTCCTTCCCTGCAACAAGAGGTGGCAGGTGATGGATGAGTGAACCTGGCATATCTGTCCCTCTCCCCACGTCCCAAACCAGAGCTCAGAGCCTGCAGCTTGAGCTGGAGCAGTGCCCGGCAAGCCAGGGGATCATCCAGGCTTGAGGAGCACACGTCCCACCAGCTCTTTTGTTTCCAAGGGGGAGGCTTAACTCGCTCCTGCTCACAGGAAACCCATGAGTGCTGTGTGGAATTTACACTCACATCACCACAGAAACATTCCTGGAGGCCATGCAAACCTCTGCTCCTTGCTGAACGTCCCATGGCCAGGCAGACACCTTTTCTCTGGTCACTCCACTCGGGTCCAGGCATGTGCTTGGACGTTTTTGCTCGGGAGGACTTAAGCTGCATCCTTCCTCCAGAAGGGAGCACAGAGGGATTTTTGTATGCTGGGCTTCTCACAGGCTCAAACTTAGAGAAAGGAGAAGCAGCTGCAGCTCTGGGGATAATTTGGATTTTAAAGAAAATTTGGAAAACACAAGTATGGTGACTTCCAGACCAAGGACTGCACTGGCATTGGATTGGGATTGTGTCTCTTGGTCCTGCCTGTGCAGCCAGGGAGGCAGGAGGAGGCTGCAGCCCCTGAAGCTCTGGCACGCAGCAGTGCAAGCCCCAGGACCTGCCCAGCACGCAGTGAACTCTTCTCTCCTGCTGGTTGCTCAAAACTCAGGTATGAAATGCTCAGCTGGAGCACGAGGTGCGAGGTCTCCGCAGGTTTCCCGGCAGCCCTGGAGGAGTCACAGCTCCCTGTGCCCCTCCAGGCTCCTCATCGCCTTGGGAAGGGAGTTTCACCTCTTTGGTACAACATTGGCTACGTGGACATTACACAAACTGTGCACATTGGTTCAGTCTACGCTTAGTATTTGTGAATTAAGTTATCTGATGCTTCGCATGAAAACTTAAAAAAAAGGGGGTCGGGGGGGTGGATTTTAACTGAGAAAAAGCCTATGAAAATATACTGGAAATATGGTAAAGAAATTGACATTCTGCTGTATATTGACAGAATTATTTTTATTAAAATACACATCCATGTGCAAGAGCCAGTGTGGAGCCGTGTGCTTTGTCAGTCTCTGCTCGCCGGAGAAGGCTGCTCGTGTCCCCTCTGACAGGGGATGCACAGCCCTCAAGCTGTTTGTCCCCCAATATCTGATTCTGCTTCAGCTTTCCTTTCCACCACGGCTTCCTCCCATGGTGCTTACAGTGCATGGGCAAAAATGTCATTAGGGATGTTTTTCCTGTGCCACTCAGTGTCCTGGAAAATACAGCCCTGAAGTGTTTTCTAACCATGAGCATAAAACACTGAAGAAACTTTAGGCTGAGGATCTTTTGCCACATTCCTTGCTTTCACCTTTCTGAGTTTTTCCCGTATATGTTTGTACCTCTCCCATGTGAAGATGGACCAGCAGCCTGGTTTTAGTATCTGGGATCCCTTGCTGCTCCCACCTTTCCTTGGCCCTGCAGAGGGACAGGCAGCCAGGACACCTCTGTCCAGATGGAGGAGTTGTGACCTCATCCTCCTGGCACTGTGGACATTGTTTCTTATCTCCCTCAGATATTTTGCAGTGGCCACAAGCACATTTGGAATCTGTCAAGGTGTTAAGAGTTTGGTAGATCAATATCTTCTCCCAGAAGCCTCCCCTTAGTTCTGGAGCAGCTGCAAAGCCCATGGGCCTGCAAGCATGCTCTGAGGATGTCAAGCCTTGCCTGGGGGTGAGGGTAACCTCACCAGTGGGTCCTGGACCTGTGGGTCAAGGCCTGGCTCCACTATCACATTCCCAGTGATGCACACTGTGACCAGGCACAGTTTGCTCCTGGAGAAATACGAGCTTGTGGCACAGGTATTTTTTGGTTGCAGCATGCCCTGGGCTTGTAGGATCTGCTGCTTGGACTGGAAAATCAGGAGAAATTCAAACAGCAATTTGTGGCAATGAGTCTTTATTATAAATATTTGCTCCACAGGCACATCTTGGCAGGGCAGTGACAGCAGGAAGAGCTCGGTAGCTGGCTGGTCCATGGCACTGAGACTCCTGATCCTGCCGGGGTGCAGGATGGCTCCTCCTGCAGTGACAGTGCCCACTGCCACAGCACCCTTTGGAGAAGAGCTGCCAGCACCGTTGGCTCCCTCCAGAGACAGGAAGACTGGATGGGCGAATCAGATGGTGGATGGATTTAATTTTTTCATTTGAAGCCGTTTTATGGTTTTCTTCACCCATGACTTCTTAGGGTCGGCACAAATCTCATCACCATTGGCAGCCACAAGCCTGCAATGAGAAAGCAAGGAAAAAGAGTGAAAATATGAACTATGAGCCATTCCCTTCCCATGCACTATTTCTCCCCTCTCTTTGTGCAGCCCCATCCTGGATCGAGGCTTGGAGCTATCTCCAGCAGCCCTCCTTGGGCTGAGGGTGAGTGTCTGAGTCTTCCCACACCACTGGCGTTAGCAGGAAGCACTAAAACCTATTTTTTCCCCACTTTGCCCACCCCCCAGAGCTGCTTTCCTACCACAGTCCCCCCCGGCTGGGACTGAGCTGTCTGTGGGGCACGATGGGATGGGGGAGCTGCTCCAGGTCTGGGATGGGAAGCAAACCCTGGGATACTCACACAACTGCAGGCTTGGGACAGTCTTTGGATGTCTCGTAGAAGCTTTGAGGGTGTCGGATGGGTTTCTGTGCATACTCAAAGCAGCATTCCACGGGTGCAAAGTGGGCTGTGGAGGGAAGGGGAGATGTTGTCAATTGCATCACCAGACAATGGCACCAAGGATTTGGAACACGGCATCTCAGCAGCTCCTGCAGCATCCTGTGACAGGGGTTTGTCACCCTTCAGGACACCAAGCACAGGACTGGGACGTGGACAGCAGTGGGGAGGGGGGCAGCCTGGGCCCTGGCACCTCACAGCTGGAATGGCTGCAGCCCCCAGAGCACACGGTAAGGTCGGGGTGCTCGGTCTGGGGATGAAGTTTTGGGAGTTTCCAAGGCAGGGGCACAACTCGCAGGGTGATTTGGAAGGCTCCAAAGAGCTGCATGTTCTCCCCCCCTCCTACTTGCTCATCCAGCTGAGACCTGGGGAACAACTGCCAGAGCCTCCTCCAAGCTCTTACAGCCTCTCCCCAGGTGTGGCTTTGCTGACACCACCCAGCACCTTCCCCATCCATCCCTGCATCACGGGATGTGCTGCCCTGCCCTGAGCGGGGATTGCTCCTCCTGTCAGCAGCACCATTCCCACTCCCCACTGGGGCTTCCTGCCTGACCACCCCAACGGGATGTCCCCAGTGGGGGCTCTGAGTCCAGTCCTGCAGCCCCAGTGGCCCCTGAGGTTCCTTACCTGTGGCGTGGTGCAGGGAGGTGAGGAGCAGGGTGAGCAGCAGGACGGTCCTTGCAGGGAGCATGGTGGCTCTGTGGTGGCTCTTCCTCCGTCTGTGCCGCCCTGCCCGGTGGCTGTGGCTGTGGCTCTCGCCGCGCGCTATTTATCCTCTGCTGCCACCCACTCGGGCTGCACTTCCAAAAATTTCACACATGTTCTACGAAGCTGGGGACAAGGGGGTTTCTGTTGTTTATTTTTAGGACGCACCCAGTGGCGGGTGGAAAAGTTCCAAGAGCAGTTCTGCATTCTATGGAAGAGCCATGACGTGGCAAGGAGCTTCTCGGAGACTTCAGCAGAACTGAAAGCAGATTAAAACCTCTTCCCGTGAGGGCAGAGCATCAAGTCTAGTGCTTGTCTGTTTGTTTCTAACAGGAGAGACAACCCACAGTCCCTGAGCAGGGACAGGTCATGGGTGGGTTTAATTGGTTTGCCCAGATTGTCAAAGGTTTTGATTGAGTCCCATCCAAACTGACCTCCCCAGGCACCTTGGCCATACCGAGGGCACTGGGTTAGGCAGGAAAACACTGGGGATGGGATGGGATGGGATGGGATGGGATGCGATGCGATGCGATGCGATGCGATGCGATGCGATGTCATGGGATGGGATGTCATGGGATGGGATGTCATGGAATGTCAGGCAGAAGAAGCCACACTGCACTGATCCAGGAGGGACCCCAGAGCAGGGGTGCTCTTGGTGGGTTCAGCAGACTTTATAAAAAGCGAAGAAATGGGGCAGTGGCAGTGGGGTGTCTGAGGAGAGTCTGGGTCTGATCACAAGTCTGAGCCCATCTCTGCCTCCCACACCAGCACTGGGATTGAAATGAGAGAGTCAGGGGAATGGTAGCTTGTGGCCATCAGGGCACAGACAGGGTATTTCTGCAGGAAGATGGGACAGATCCTCCCACAGTCTCAGGAGTCATCCCAGACACCAGAGAGGAGGGGCAGGTGGCACAGCCCCCGATGGCAGCACACAGAGCACTGGTGGGCATCAGCCCAGCTTCCATGCAGGGATCTGCTCCCTGGGAAGGCAGATGCAGCTGCGTGTGAGGAAGGGGTGAGGTCCTGGGGGGAACCCACGCAGGATGATGCTGAGTAGGAGCACAGGAGGGGACCTGGCTGTGGCTTGGGGGATGAGGCAATCCAAGGCTTCTCAGAAGGAAAGGAAAGTGAAAATGGGCTTCTTTGAAGATTATCTCATGTCTGCACGACTTCTCTGAAAGGAGAAAGGAGAAGAAAACAGATCAAATATGCTGAAAAGGCTGGTTTAGAAGAAATGGTCTGCAGGACAAGGAGTCTGGTGGCCTTGCATGGGGCAGGGTGGCCACGCAGAGAGCTGGGCACAGCCCCCCTGGATTCTAGTGCCACTGTCCCCAGGCAGGGCTCTGCAGGGAGAAAATGCCTGACACAGAGCAGCCTGAGGCCTCTTCTATGGACTTTGCATCACCCCCAGGTTCTCCTGCCATCCTTGTCATAGCTCCCACCACGTCCCTGCTGCACAGACCCTTGGGCCCAGCAGCCACCAGGGCCACCCCAGCTGCTAGGCACTGGTTACAAGCACGGGACTGTAATTAAGGGAAAACTGAGCTAATGGCTTTTTCCAACCAGCACCTTCTGGCACAGAAAACCTTATGTGCCAACCCTGAGCTCCCTTTCCAGGCTTGTCTGAGGCACACAGTTGGTCCTCCTTTCCCTTAGCTACTTACTCCCATTCCCAGAAGCATTAGTAGATGCCTCCACTATCTGCTCTTCATAAAGCAAATCAGTGCATGTTGGGTATTTGAAGGCCTGGAAAGGCCCCACAAGGCTTTGGGGGACTGGGCTTCCCTCCATGTCCCTGGCCCAGCAGAGGAACTTTGGCTTTAGTCTTCTCCAGCCTCTTCTGCAGTGCCTGGGGTGTTCCCAGCAACCTCCCAAGCCATCCTCACCAGTGGCACAGCCTCTTCTCCAGGTGTGGAGCTCCTGGTTAGGCAAATGCAGAGGCAAGTGGACAGAAGCGGGGTTGCAGACTCTGCTGAGGATTTTACAGGTGTCCAAACCATCCACAACCTCACTATAATTAATAATTGAATACAAAATTTTTGACTGAGGAAAACCCTACTTTAGAAATTAAAATGGATAGGCACAGACAAAAAAAAAAAAAAGGGACAATGTAGAGGTGGGCAATATTCTGACTCATAAAATACTTCGGGGTTTGAGTGGGTAATAACAAAATTAATACTTTAACAGAGAACATGAACTGTTTGCACATGGTCAATGTCGGTGTCGGGCTGGACCTGCCCCTCCCCGGCCGGAGCCGTGAGGTCTGTGCTGCATCCCAGCCACAGCGGTCAGGAGAGGGAGCCAAGTCCAGGCAAACAGGGTGGCTCTATGGTCCGAGCGCTCCTGAAGTGGAAGGGTAACAGTTTAAGATGCTGCTTCAGGCTGAAGCTTCTCCTGGTGCAAAACCACCCAGAATCCTTCCCCTTCTTGGTGCCCGTGACATCTCAGGTTCCAGACCTGCAGTATGTAAGGGTCATCCCTCAGCTCTGGATGGGTTTTGCCTCTGCTGTGAAAGCATCCCTGGAGCTGCTGCAGCCGACATCCCCTTCCCCAGGAGCTGGGAGTGCTGGCAGCAGGCCTCTCAGGGTGGCTGATGCTCAGGGACTGGCTGAGCATCATCTGGCTCGTGGCAAGTGAATTTTTTTTTAATCACTTGGTGGGTTTTTTTGCTGGGTTTCTTTTTTTTTTTTTTTTTTGGTTACTTCTCCTTTTTTTTCCCCTTTATTGAACTGTCACAGGGAAAGAAGGAGGAAGTGGGGGGACATTCAGAGTTGCAGCATTTGTCTTCCCAGGTCACTGTTACACGTGAGGGAGCCTTGCTCTGCTTCCCATGGCTGAACAGCTGCCTGCCAGTGGGAAGGAATGAATGAATCCCTTATTTTGCTTTGCCTGTGCTTGCCAGCTTTTGCTTTATTTATTAAATTGTCTTTAACTCACGACTTTCCTCACTCTTGCCCTTCCAGTTCTGCTGCCCATCGCAAAGCCCTGGCAGGGATCACTGCTGAGCTCTCCATGGCCCCTGGCAGGGGTGGAATTTCCAGAGCTGTATGTGCAGGAATCCCTTGTCTGATTCAGCATCCCCTGACTGCCCTGTCTGCCCAGGGGGCTCTGCAGAGAAACCCTTCCTCTGCAGCCCAGTTCAGAGGAACCACAGGCCTGGACACATGTGGCAGACAGGCTGTGCTTCCTCACAGGGCAGCAAATAGAACAAGCTGAAGCCTCTAAACCCAAAACTAATGGCAGTTCTGCACCTAAAAACCCTCAGAGGAGTCTTCAGCCCCTTCTGGTTCCCCTTGAAGTCTCATCCATCCCCCTCCCTTCCTGCCCTAGTGAAACCCAGTGGGAAGAGCCTCCATCCCAGCCCCAGTTGCTGGCAGCAGCACGATTATGGGGCTGGGAGAAGAACGGACACCACTCTCTAATATCACATGAAGTAAACTTTATTTTGTGGCTGTGATCAGCAGGCAGGTGCTGGCAGGGCCAGCAGCATTCCAGGAGCTGGTGCCCAGCTGTGGATGCAGCACAGGGCACTGGGGAGCTGCTGCCCTCTCCCAGCAGCTGAAACATCCACAACCCCTTCTGGGAGGGTGACTGTGAACCTTCCTTCCCACCAGGATGTTGGGTAGCCTGAACTGGGGCACCCACTCCACATCACGGGGCACGAAGTCTTTTCTCTGTTAGAAGCTGTCCAACTGCTATCTGCACCCACTTCTCCTCCGGGTTTGCACAGACCTTGGCTCCTTTCTTGGTCTCAAACCTGCCAAGGTTGAAGGTGAAGCTTTGTGAGAAATGACAGCAATGATTCCACTTGTGCCCACACCATCCTCCCTCCCCTGCACTCCTTCTCCTTTCCCTTTGTCCCTGGGTACTTGGTGTCCTACAAGCAGCTCATCCTGCAGCCCAGCACCTCCAGAGCCCGTGCAGAGCCTTCAGGAGCTGTGATGGACTTGCAGAAGTGCCCAGTCACATCCTCCCCTCTTCATACTAGAAGATCATGGAGGTTATGCAGACCTGTCCCTGTCCTGTCCCCAAATGGAACAGATGAACTGAACCTGTGGTGGCCCAGGAGACAGCACAGCAGTGGGGAAGTTGCCAGGACTTACACAACTGCTGGGGAGAAGCATTCCCTGGGAGTTGAGTAGAAACCCACGAGGTTGGCCAGCCGGAGACGGCCCTTCACGTAGTCGAAGCAGCACTCGGATGGAGCGTAAGGGGCTGAAGAAAACCAAGAGAGGTGGTGAATGCTGGCCCTGGAAGATCTTCAGGACCTTCCCCCATGACACGGCTGATGAACACAACATCACCCAAGCTCTGCAAATGCTGCCATGAGGAGCCCCCGGTGCCCTCCTCCTTCGTTCCCAGAGCAGAAGGATGCTCCAGGTTATCACCCAGCCCTGCAGCAGCTCTGCCAAAGCCACCCAGCCCCAGAAGCAGTCTCTGTCCTTCCCTGCACCCCAGGATGTGCTGCTCTGCCCTGGCCATGCATTGTTCACCCTGCCAGCAGCACCATCCCTGCTCTACACTGGGGTTTCTTTCCTGGACACCCCAATGGGACAACCTCGAGTCCCAACCAGCACCAGCGGCCCATGAGGTGCTTTACCTGCATCAGAGCATGGGAAGAGGGTGAGGAGCATCATAAGTAGCAGGACTGTCCTTGCACTGAGCATGGTGGCTCTGGGAGGGCTCTTCCTCGCAGGATGCTGCTCTGCCTCCTTTGGGAGCTCAGCTCTGAGCTCAGGCAAGGAGAGGCTGCAATTTATCCTCTCTACCCCTCCCCAGTTATGCCTTTGAACCAGATTCAAGGAAAAGCTACTGCTTCACTGCCCATGGGGATTTCCATGTCATGTGGGATCATCAGGATTACAGACAGACAATACCTGGAAAGACTAAATAAACTGTGTCAACTTCTGTGTTCATTCAGACAGGAAAAACCATGAGGGAAGTGAAATCATGTTCTCTGCAGCTGTAAACTCAAGGGTTCCCAAGCCCTCAGAGAGGGTATTTGTAGCCATAGGAAAGGCAACGTTTGGTGTTCCATGCAAAGTCACTCAGCCCAGAGCCAACTGGAGATAGCTGGATGGCTTGTGAATTCCTGGAAAGCACTGAACAGAAGGACAGTGACTGCTGCTGCCACCAGCCCTCTGTGGCTCGAAAGTGGCAAGTTGGTAAATACTGGCAGAAATTATATCACATTCCATGCTGGTACAATGGAGAGGAACACAAGTTTTCCACCAAAAATCCCTGTTTATAGCTGGGCGGGGGGG
>VZTJ01000498.1:0-25056 GCA_013397795.1 Orthonyx spaldingii | reverse complement strand
GGGGGGGGAGGGGAGGGGGGTGTAGTCGAGCCCTTTCTTGCGGACAGGGCTGGCTTAGCCCCTGGCTTCAGGGCAGGGCAGGAGTCAGCATCAGGCTGAGGAGAACGGATGGAAAACTGGCTGTTCAAAGCTTTTGGGTGTTGTTCCTTCATCTTCCTCCCTCCACAGCCTTGAAGCATCCCAGATCCTGCAGGGTCCTGCTGAAAGGGGTCAGCCCCTCTGTGTTAACCTGGGGGACAGTTCTCCCCCCTGTGCTGGGCTCCCCCTTCCTCAGAGCTTCTGAAAGTCTAAGGAGCCTCTCTGTAGGTCCTTGTCAGTCATGCTCAGCTCAGACACTTTTTTCACCTTTCCCTCTTTTTAACCAGACTCTAAGTGGATGCATGGAGCAGTGGGGTCCCATGCAGATCCCCTGGTACCACGGTCACCCCTTGCCCCCTGTGAACTACCCAAGTGCCCACCTCAAGCCCTTCTTCACATTGGCACACCCCAGCCACTCTCTGGAGCAGGACATTGTGCCTGGGACTGTCATCCCTGGACGTCTTTTCAAATACTTGGGAGAAAGAACACCCAATGCTGAGAACTGCTCTGGTCATGCTCAGTTCTCCCCAAGCCCAGCTTCAGTCAGACATGTCTCCTGCTGGCCGAGAGTCAAGATCCACTGCTCTGGATGGACCTCAAGAAGCTTCTGCAGAGTTGTGCTTCCTCTTCTGGACAGAAGATCTGGGCTAGGATGCTGTGCTTCCCTTTTCTCAGGATTTGAATCCATGTCCGTTGAAGCCAAATGACTCACAGCTCCCTGGAGACCTTTCTTTTACACTTTGGAAAGGCTGATGTGCAGGCATTAAGTTTTAAATGCTGGAAAGCCCCACTGCTGGTTCAAGTTTCCCTTTAGTATGAATAGACTCTGAAGAATTTGCTTGTTTACATAAAAAATAAACAGCATCCTTGTTATTCTGCAAGAGGGGGAGGAGGAGGGAAGCTGAGGGGACATGTCAGGCACAGCTTTTGCCACCAATGGTGCCAGTGAGGGGATGAAGGAGTTGGACAGAACAGCCTCATGCTGGGTTTGGGCTCTCAGTGGGTGACTGAGCACTCCCAGCTGTGCTGGAAAACACAACGATGGACATGGTGCGCTTGGGAAGGCACTGCAAGAGCAGCTGGGCTGCCAAGGCAGGAGAAAGGGGCCTGAGCATCACCCAGTGCCTGAAACCTGTCCCCAAGGAGGCAGTGGGAGGGTTTGGAATAAGTTTTTCCTGTTTTCTTCTGTTCTACTCAGTCACTTTGAATCTTTACTATTTACAACATGAAACGTCTTTGTTTGGCTTCTTTAAACCCTCTTTACTCTTTCTGAGTGTAAAGCTCCTCCACGTTTCTTTAGGGTGCTCACTCCAGGGTCTCCACAGCTCCATTTCGAAGCCGTGATTGACTCAGGACACAATCACAAACCAAAGGCAATTCTCTCCTTCCTGCCCAAAACCCCTGTGACTGCAGGGACAGCTGAGCCAGGTCCTACAGCCTGTAAAGACACTCTTAAATTAGAAAAACGAGAATCTCTTCCAAAGTCTGCTTCCTACAGACGGACACAGGGGACCACCAAGTACCATAAGCTGGTGATCCGAGATGCATCCTGTGCGGGAAGTTCTGCCTAGAGTCACGAGACACGGAGGCTGCAGGAAGGCTGTGTCCAGGTTCCAGAACCTTCAAGGTTCTGTCTGCACTGACTCCGTGGGCAAGCTCATCCACAGGCACAGGGACAGAGCAGAAACTCACTGTGGGCAGGCAGGAAACCCTCAAACCACGGCCAAGCAGAGGCACGGGTGAATGCACCGACACCAGAAACTGGAAGTGGCCTTGTCTTGTTGAGGAAGATAAAAAAATGGATCCCATGTCAGTTTTCGCAACCACACTGAAAATAAGACATTTTTCCACTTTTATTCAATGAGGTCAATCAGCTTCCTCAGGGTTAACTGCAGGATGGACCTGGAGTGTGAGGGAGACTCTACACTGGAGAGGTTTCTGTGTCGAGTAGCAATGAGGGGAAATGATGCTTGATGAGGACTTCAGGCTCCTTTTTTCAACCTAGAGCCTTTTTGCGCTCCTAGAGTTTAAGCCAGCAGCAGAGAGATGCTTCAGCTCAGCTTTTAAAGCAAAGCTGAGATGACAGAAAAAATAGGACATGGAAGCAATTCCAGTCTAATTTTTAGTGACTTAATTCTGAACAGAGTTAGTTGTGCTAATTCCAAGAAGGCACTAGAGCAGGTTATGAATTTATCTGCTCCTTAGTGTTTGATCAGGATAAAACACCAGCAATTAGAAAAATAAATAAGGCAATGGCAGAGGTATCTCACTGCCAGGTCCAGGCTGCAGGGAGCAGTGGGAGGGGACAAGCCAGGAGCCAAGGGTGACCACAGCACAGGCAGTGTCCTCACCAGTGAGGTGACAACCCACAGGGTCTGAGCCTCCATCAGTGGCCCCAGGCACACCAACATAAGGAACCAAATCCAGAATCCATTTGGGAAGGCTGGGGGAATCCTCTCAGCAGTAACAGGAAATGGGAACAGAGGTGGGCCTCCAACACTAAGAGGGTCCATCCAGCCAGGAGACAAAATACCTACACAGATCCAAGGTCTGTCCAAGAGACTGGATCAGAGCCAGGATATCAGAGCAGCACTCACAACACAGCAGGGACCTGAGGCTCAAGCCTGAGCTCAGGTGGAGTTCCTGAGGATTGGGCAGAGGGTTGGGGGTGTTGTGGGGGTGAGTCCACCCACAGATGAGGCTGGTGAGGATGATTATGGCCAATTAGTGCCCTCAAGGCCTGACATTTGATGGATCCTGTGGGGAGATGAAGGGATGGAGGTAAGCCCATGTGGAGCCCCAGTGACTACTCCTTCTCACAAGGTCAACCAAAACAGCTGCTGATGACATGGTGGAGATGTTGTGGAGCTGGAAACGAAACATGTGGGTTAGTAAGGGCTGAGAAATGTCACTCCATGACCCTGGGTCCCCCATCTCCTTTGGGCTGTAGGAAAACCAAGACAGGACACCTGTCTTTCACATCAGGTGCAGAATGCAACCCTGGCCCCCCCAGAGCAGAACAGACCTGGCATTAGTTATCCCCTGGACCAAACTCTACCCTTGAGGCAGCCCATGGAGCTCCAGGAGAAGCAGGGGAAGGTGTGTGGAGGGACACAAGGTCTTTGCCTGCACTGCCAGATACCAACACCAGCAAAGCCAGGGAGCGTGTGCCACCCACAGCCCAGGGACTGGGCACCCAAAGGTCCAGAGGAGCAGTCTCTGAACAGCCACACCAGCGCCGGCTCTGCCTGCTGGAAACGATCGGAAATGATTCATCCTGCTAGGCCTGGCTTGTCTGCACCGCCTCCTCCTTCCGAGCCTGCCTTCTCCACAATAGAGAAGAGAAACGAGATTTTTTTAAAACTGCTTTCATTTCCTTGGAGTTTCTTTATTGCCCCAGTGACCTTTCTGGCCTGGTGACTCATCTGCAGGAAATTTTCATTGACTTCTGCATCTACCTAGAAGGGCACAGGGCTGGGATATGGTCAGGACGAGAGCTCCTGAGATGTAGGGAAGATGCTCATCCCTGACCCTCTTGCTCCTGCCAGCTCCCCACTCCAGGCAAACCCCTGGGAACTGCCTCTTTCATTGAGTTGCCTTTCCCACCTCTCCTCTCCAGCACCAGAGAGCAGCATACAAGGGGAGCCCAAGCCCTGGCTGGGGTGGGAGAGGTTCTATTTCAGCCCTTGCCCTCTTGCCTCCTTACAGAACAGACCTGGAGCGTAATGTTTGTTGTCTCTGAGCTGCTGTTTGGCCATAGCTTTGCTTAAACACCACAAAACCTCAGTTGTTTATTTTCTCTATTGCCTTAGTAAGATGGGAATTACAAATCCCTGCGAGGAAATAGATCTCCTGCAAACATTTGCAAGACCAAAACCCTTGAAGGAGATGGAGCAATGGCCTGGCCACATGCAGCTGTGCCAGCTTTACCATCTCTTGGTGGTGCTGGGATGTTCTTCACAGTTCTGAATCATAGGTGTTCATCTCTGCAGAGATCAGGCTTAGTAACCCAGCTCAGGGATCAATCTCTTGAGGATGAAAGTTTTTTAACATAAGGACTTTATTACTTTTACTTCTATAAAAATGTACAGTTCATATCTCATGCACACACTCAATATACAAATGAACTGGAGCTTGTAACAGTCACTGTGCTCTACAGCAAGTGATATTTTAACCCCCAGAAATGGGTGACACCCACAGGCTCCATCCTCCCTCCCTCCCAGACTGCCCATTTCAGAGAGAGGAACAGCAGTGTCCCCCTGTCCTGGGCTTTTCCTGTCCCCTGTGAGGGTGCCAGCACCCTGTCTGCAAACAGCTGAGGGACAGGAGAGGGGAGCAGCAAGAGCACAAGGACAGGGCCAGCCTGGAGAACAGCTCCTCCTGATGAGTCCCAGTGGGACCACAGCAGCTGGAAGACGGTGGGAGCTGGTGGTGGAGCTGAAAGCAATGTCCTTTCAAAGGCTGGTGGGGCTCCAAGTGATCTGACTGGTGCACATCCATCTCCCCAGCACTGCTGCAAGACAAGCACTTCACCGGCAGCCAGGCAAGTGTCCATTCCATTTGCTGAAGGGCCTGGAGAGTGATCCAGCTCCCATGGACATGCACAAGCCATCTAAGACCAGCAACAAAACAGACAAGGCACAGTGTTTTCCAGTGTTGCCAAAAAGGTCTCGACTCCCAAGCAGCTCAGACAGAACATTACATACGTTCAAAAGGCTATAAAACTTTTTTACAAAAATAACATTTCTAGTGTTTCATATAAAAATAATGCCACAGTACATCGCCTCACAAATTCCAGCTGTGCACAAGTGGGGTACATGGGGAGGTGACACAGCCCCAGATTTACCCTTTAGGAAAACCAGGAGTTTTCCAACCAGAATTCCACAGCTGTGCTGCTGCACAAGGAAAGATTTCACTCCACATTCATCATTGCAATCAATCTGATTGCATCCCATATTTGCAAAAGCCAAGATGAATCCCTGGCTCCCCTCTCTCAAATCAACAAAATGCAGACGTAAGGGATGTGTGATGGCAGAAAGCAAACATGGTTGTAGTCTGTCCTCTCTCCCTGTGGGCTGGATGGATGCCCTGAAGGTGCAATCTTCTGACACATCTAACAGGCCACATTCCCCAAGCTCTGCTTTGCAGCTGGCCCACCACTTCTTAAGATCTTGCTTATTATGTTTTTCCTTTCATTTTCTGTATGCATATTTGTACTTAGGGATCTGATCCACTGAGGTTGGTTAGGATCTGACCCTTGACATGTTATCTACTTACAAAGCATCATGTCATGAAGACCTTTGCACACTCCAGCTGAATTCATCCTGGAGTCAAAGTTTAATAAGGAGTTTCAGGACCTGACCACAGATAAAACATAAGACTTATGTACAGCAATGTAGGGATGGGATGTGTAAAAATCAAAATCAGTTGGGGTTAAAAAAAGCCTGGTTTTGTTACAGTGCTTTCATAGCCTGGTGATCAGTGCTATCCAAAATAGAAAAGCTAAAATTTGACTGAAATGTAGGACCATGAACAGGCATTTTATGCCTTTTTTTTTTTTTTTTTAATTGTGGATCAGCAAATGTGCTTATTTCTAGAGAGACAATGGGATCAAAAGGATGTTATGTCTGCTGTGATAGAGTAATTCCTGCATGACTAAATCCAGAATTGCCTTTAGCTCCTCCAAGAGCATTTCCTGGGTTTTGTGCTTGCAGAGAACAGCAAAAATGTTCCAATGATAACACAGGAATAGCAGAATTATTGGGTGACTACTTGTTTTCTCCCATTTGCGAAGATTCATCAGCATTATCCCACCCTGGTGCTGGATGCAGCTGGACCCAAGGTGCATCAGCTGGCAGAAGGGTTTTATTGCATTGATTTGCCAAGAATCAGCTCTCAGAATTCATCTGCAAGAAGAAATGCCCACAGCTGCTAAAAGGAAGGGCCCGATTTCAAGGAGATAGACTGTGGGTTGCCAGCTTCTCTGAACATGAGACCTGTCTGTAGCACTGACCTTCAGCCCCCAGATCAGATGCACTTTCTGAAAAGCTGAAATATCCCTTGTGTCTCCAGCAAGAGAAAATGATGAGAGTAAATTCAATCAGCCCAAAGAGAGCCAGCACACAGCTGGCCACCAGCTTTGGTCTTGCACTGACAGAGCAGAGACCTGAAGTGCAAAGAAAGAAGCAGCAGAGAGTTTAAGTGCAAATTGTGTGGGTTTGGTGTTAAGATTGCTCAAGGTGGCTGAGCCCAAGTCCAACAGTGTGGGTGAGTGAGTGGCTTCTTGGCTGGGCCATGGTGAACCACAGAAAAATTCCCAACAGCAACTTGAAAAATAACATGACCTGGAAAACAGCCACCAACAGCAATACAACAGCCACAGCCTTTGTACATAACAGTGGCAGCAGAAAAGAAGCATCTCCGTTATTTCCAAAACACTGTGATTGGTCAATGATGAAGTAGATACATTGTTGGACATCCTGCTCTGCAAAAAAATCAGTTTTCTCTGTGATTTTTATTCCCAGGCTTGCTTCCTACTGTCACCGGTAAGTCACCTGTTCAGCATGAACAGCTTTTCTGCAGCAACACACATATAGTTGAGGCCAGAAACCTCCATGCCATGAAGCATTCAGATTACTTCCATTGGATAGACGTTGTCTTGATGTCCTGTCTGCTGGTAGAGCAAGCTCTGTACCATCTCTCTTGATGTTTCTTCTGGTTTGACTCCAAATTTCAGATACAGCCATACAAGAGCCACAGTGCCAGCCATCAGTCCACACACCACAGAAACTGGGATGACAAAGTGCATCTGAGACTTTGACAAGAAGCTGGGCAGAGGCAGACGGTTTGGTCTGACTGTGATCATCTGCACTCTGGCTTGGCCTGAGAATGCCTGGTGAGTAAGAACTTCTGTGTCTGAAGGCTCTTGCTTTCCTACAGGCGATGAATAATCTAATGTTCTACTACCAAGCACATCTGCAGAGGGACCAACAACCCTGTTGGTATGGACAGAAGCAGCTTTGTCTA
The DNA here is from genome assembly GCA_013397795.1 of Orthonyx spaldingii. NCBI lineage: Eukaryota > Metazoa > Chordata > Aves > Passeriformes > Orthonychidae > Orthonyx > Orthonyx spaldingii. The sequence goes on along the minus strand of VZTJ01000498.1, from coordinate 17,952 downwards.
TGGCAGTGGTGGAGCTTAGAGTAGACACTGAAGTAGTCTGTGGTGATGTCTCTGTGACTCTTGTGGTCTCCATACTGTCCCAGATGGAGGGGAGATCTGATCTAGAACTGCTGGAAGCAGTGTCTGGTGTGTTGGCTCTGGCACTTGCAGGGTCCAGGGATCCATATGTAGAAAATACAGGTTGGTCTGACCCTTTAGTAGCAGCCATCAGGTCTGGATTTGAGTTAGGAGAAGCTGTATCTTGAGCAGTGGGGTGTGGGGTGGACTGGCTGGAGTCCATGCCTGCTGCAACAGTTGTTGAAGATGCAGGAGAATCTAAGGACTCTCTCTTTGCTTCTGGAGTGACCTCAGAGTGTGCAGCCTCTTCCTGTACCATGGGGGTGGATCCTGCAGGGAGCTGGGTGGGATCCTGCCGGCCCGGTGGGGACTTGCTGGACACCTCTGTCCTGGCAGCAGGAGCACGTATTCTCTCCCTAACTGTTGTTTCAGTCCCTTGGAAGGAACTAGCTGGAGCAGTGGCTTGAGATGGAGCCACTTCTGGAAGACCAACATGTCTCTCAACACTACCAGGCTCTTCTGGTGAGGTGGCACCACGTGGAAGTGGGGACACTGCGGCCTTTTTCCGGTCCAGGTTCTCTTCTATCTTCTTCACCCACAGTGCATTTGGATCTGCACAAATCTCCTTGGACTTGAGAGTAGTAAATCTGAAAATAAAAAGAGATCACTCACTGAATAAAGAAAACACTGGTTCAGGTGATCAGAGCTATGGGGAAGATGTGTAGCTAGCAAACACCAGGTGTTGTCTGGATGATTCATTTCAGGAAGGGCAGGTGCCTCTGATATCTGACTGAATGAGCAGCAGTTGAACATGACTCATGGGTGAAGGGTTTTCCCCTAAGAAGGTTTCTCTTTCAAAAGCATTGTCCTGCTTGGACACAGCGCTTCCCTCTTGCACTCGGGGCAGAAAGCTCCACAGGCACCAGCTGCTCTGGGGCACACATGTGTGAAGGTAAAACCCTCTGATTTACTGGGTGATGTGACACTTTCCAAGGTCAGCCCAGCAGTTTCACTTTGGAGCTACCCCCTGGGCTGCAATAAAATGGTGTCAATGGTGCATCAACTTCAGCATAAGTGGAAAACAACAATTATCCCAAAGAAAAGAAATGGAGCTTTTCTCATTTCCAGACAAGCTCACAAGTCTGAATCTGTCTTCAGACAAAATATCTGCTTTCACAGAAACACATGAGCTCTCTCCCCGTGTGGTTCCTCTGCCCTGTTCTGCCAAGTACATCCCTCAGTCCCTTTCCCCATCCATTTAACCCTGTTCCCACTTGGAAGTGGGGCAGCACTTACATGATGGCTTGTTTTCTGCAACTGGGCTCGGTCCTGCGGTAGCTCCTGATCCGCTTCTCCGGTAACTCATCTGTAAAACCTCTGCACTCTACTGAACACTTCAGAGGTGCTTTGGGTTGCCCTAAAATAAAAATTTCGACTTGTTAAGTGCTGGCTTTTCACCAGGGCCTCTCAAAACCAGCACTGTTTCTCTTCCCCCTTCTTCAGGGAGAAGTCCAAAGCTTGCCACAAAAGTTTCCAAACCCTGCAAAACTGAGACCAAAACAGAGCCTGATGAAGACAAAGCCAAATTTGCTTGTTGCACCCACACATGTGGTAAGATAGCCAGAAAACTGAGGAAAAAAAAAAACCACTGTGAAAATTGTAGGTTTGGGGACGTAGTTTCAGCTTGTCCTATAGGATGTGCAGGTTCTCTCCCCTTTGGGTCCCAGGAGGACTGGTCTCAGCACAATGCCCAGAAGATACATTTCTTCATTCCCCAAAGACCTGCTGCAACCCTCGCCAGAGGCTTCTTGGTGCAGAAGATGCAAACCAGTGGGCAGGGTGCTCTGCCCTCTCCTTATCAGTCTTATCTCTTCCTCCTGTGGGACTTCCCCTCCAGGTGAGCATCCTGCCTCTCTGCTTGCTGATACACAGTCTCTGAATGCCACCTGGGCTCAGAGAAAGGGTGCAGAGAAAGAACCTTTTGGTGAATGATGCTTCACTCCCACAGGTATCTCAGCAGCCCAGCTTCCCAAACACATATTTTCCACCTCCACCAGAAAATACAGTTTTCAGTTTGCAAAGTGTAAAAATAAAACCCCACCTGACCCCTTCAAGGGGCAATGCCAGTCACACCACTGGGGACCATTCATGCCTGCATCCACCTCCAGCCTCCCACAACAGGCACTTGCACTACAGACTCTGCCAACTTGTTCCTGACATCCCTGGGGGCAAGATTTACAAAAACAAGCCCTGATTTATCTGGGGCCCCTGTGAAGAAAGGAACTGGCATCTGGTTTCAATCAGGCTGTCTCTTACAAAATGTTGTCTCTGATTCTGAAGTGAATGTGGTGAATTTTATGCAGTTCAGTTAGGAATGATCCAGGCACCAGGTACAAGAATGAGAATCAATACAGGAGCACTCTGAATCATTTGAACCATTGACTGGGGAAAGCCCTGGTTGCCAAGAAATCCCACGCAAACACTCCTGTGGCCCCTCTACAGAAGCCCATTTCCACCCCTAGGTGTCCGTCAAGTTAAAGCAAAATTCTTTTTTCATGCAATAATGTCTTCTGTGGCACTTTAGGGTCAAGAATTCCCTGCTCAGGGGCAGCTGCCTTCCCAATTAACTCTCATTAGCCAGAGGATATTCTGCTGGTGTCCTCCATTTTCAGAAGCACAGTTCAACAAAACAGTCCCAGTGACATGAGGGACAGACTATCTCTGTGGTCAGTCCATGACTGCTCCCAAAGGCCCTGTTCCTCTGAGAACCCTGAACTGATTTTACAATTTTTGGCACCAATGCAAATGGTTTTCATTTGGCAGAACTCCTGGTAGGTTTTTTCCAGAATGTAGGAGCTTGGAAAGCACCTTCCAAGGACAGAGGGGTGCCACAGGGAGCATGGAGCCCTCCGCCTGGGGCACACAACCCCAGTTTCCTGAGCTGCATCTGAGTCTTTGCCAAAGGGATCTGGGAGTTTCTCCACCCAAGACCACTGCTCCTAGGAGCCATTGGTACCTGCTTTTCAGCACAGTTCCTCAAAAAACCCAGGGAGCTCTACCAGCCTTTCAGCAGAGCCAGCCCGATTTCCTCACTGTAGGGGAAATGGATGCTTGGCCATGGGCGAGCAGAGTCAGGCAGTGCCAAGCAGGCAGCGAGTTCCCCGGGCAGGGCGAGCTGCCTGGTGTCCCTGATGCACACTGTTCTCGGGCCAGCCCTGGAGAACCTGCCCTGAGGCGTGAGGAGGGAGAAGCTCCATCCCCAGATGCCCCGCTGTCCTCCCTCACTCCTCCCGTCTGGTGGCAGCAGGACACAGATCTCAGGGGCTCTTTGCCCCTTTCCTTCCCATCGTGGCAACAGATCACCCCTTGGTGCTGGGCAAAGGGCAGCCGTGCCCGCGGTGCTGAGAGCCTGTGTGGCAGCCCAGCAGCCCCGGCTGAAGCGCTGCCTTGGGCAGCGATCACTGCCCTGTGCCACGGGCCACCGACACCGGGCCCAGCACCTCTGGCTGCTCTGACCCCGCTCAGCACCACCCGGAGCTCGCAGAGATCTTTATCCACAGAACAGGAGAGCGTTTCCCACTCGTACACACACACACACACAGACACTGCAGATGGCAGCCCCCGTGCCTCACAGCGATGGCAGCACCGGCACCCTCAGGACAGGGTGCAGTCTCCTCAGACACCCACCCTTGGCAAGGCTGCAGTCTTCCTGCCACGTCCCCAGGGACATGAAAACGGGGGGAAAGAAGTACACTATGCTTTTATTTTCTAATACAGGTTATCAGGAAGTCTCTCCGACACTCTCCCCATCTGCCCTCGGGCATGACAAAAGCCATCGCGGGGCTGCTGGGATGTCCCTGCTGCCAGGACTGCGGCCCTAGGCTTCCCCCGCACCGCTTCCCAAACCCTGCCCCATGCTGCTACGAGATCTCCTGCCTCCCGCAGAGCTCCCTATAGCCTGATCCTGTGCCACTTTCCCTCTTCCCCGGCCCCATCACCATCCCCTCGTGAACCCGGCTGCTCCCTGGGGAGGGTGGGGGGCAAGCGGAGCTGTGGCTCACCTCCAGCCTGGGTCACCAGGCACAGGGCCCACAGCAGAAGCAGCGAGATCTGGAGAGAGGCAGCCTTCATGTTCGGCATGAAGGAAAGGCAGGCACGGAGGGATTACCGGCAGTATTTCCCACTCCCGGGTGCTTATTGCATCCTCCGGAGCAACACAGCTGCTGCCGCTCATGCCAGGATTATAAAGCCCCGAGATGGAGCGTTAGTTGTTTTTTCAGCTCCCTCACGCGTGTCCAGGGTGACGACAGGAGGGGGAGGGAAGAGAGGGACGGGGCGGGAATAGCGATTGCCGTGGAGGTGGATATTTCCTGGAATTCCCCACATTTACTTACACCAGCTTTTCCTAACACATGCAAAGCAGTCCCAGCATACTTGGAAAATTTTTCAGGCAGGGGCTTTCAGGGGTCAGCTGCTCCATGCTCCTCTCCCACCAGTGTGTCTCTCGGCCTTTGCCAAGGCATCGCTGTCCTTAGGCTTGTAAAGCTCTCCCCACCTCCAACCTGCAGCTCCCTGCTGCTCAATAAGCTCATTAATTACCCCAAATGCAAAAGCAGTTACTCCCTTCCCTTTTGGCAGCCATCTTATAACAGCAGTCATTAGGCCAAAAGAGATGGAATTTGCTAATTGGGATTATGAGTTCATCAACTACACTTTGATCTCAGGCCAGACCGCCTCTAAGGAGCATCACCAGAGAGAGGGGTGAGCAGGGACCAGTGACTCTGCAGGCAGCTTCTGTGCCCTGGCTGTGTTGTCTGCAGTGTGTGCTCGCTCTGACAGCCTGATTTTCCATACACACAGGGGCTCGGACATTGGGGTCTTGCTGATGCTGAGAGCAGGAGCAGGAGACCCCCAGCTCTGCAAGAACCAGGCTGTCTGGGGCCATTCCAGCATCCAAGTCAGAAGCAGATGTACCACCACTGCAGTCACATCCTGCACCTTTACTTTGTCTTTCATCTCAAGTCCCAGCAAACAGAACCATTTCCCCCTGCCAACTCTTTCAATTGAAAGATGAAGATAAGATCAAGACTGAGTGCACGACTGCCCCAGAAATCTTTTTGCCTGAAGTTTTCTTAGGGCTGGTGGAAATCTGGCATCTCCGTGCTGTGGGAAATTCCGACAATTCCAGTTGGGATTTTAGTTTTCAAAAGAGAAAACCCCTAGATTTCCATATAATGCATTTGGTGAAAATCCCAGCCTGCGACTTCAGCTTTTGTTTATATTGTATTAGAAGAAAAAGCCCATTTCAAGGAAATAAAATAAAAATGAAGGCTTGAAATAGTCTATTTGATCCAGCCAGAAGAGAACATACTGAGTCTGTTGGGATGTTTTCTGGCCCTTCCCCAAACTGTTTTCTCAGGCTCCACAGAGCCTTGCAGGAAATTTTTGTCCCAGAAAGTGGCATTGCCTGAAGCCATTGGGCACCTTGGCTGCTGGAAGTGATGGCACAGCCCACACATGCTCACATCTCCCCTGAAAAAACAGGTTCTGCTTCTTCTGCAAGGGGTTTGGTGCCAGAGATAGATAAAGCTGAGGAAGGGCTCTGACATTCAGGTAAGTGGGAGGGGGAGTGCTTTGTTTGCCAAAGGCATGACTTGCCATAGGCGTTGTTGTTTTAAGGCACAAACTGCTCTCTGGAAGATAATGCAGCTGCTTTTCCTCTGCAGACTGGGCTGGAGGTGATTTTCCTGGCAGAGGACTCCTCTAGGTCACTTTTGGACATCTACCTTTTCTCCCTGTGAGTTCAGCACCTGGATTTGGAGGTGGCATCTGCACAAGGAAATTCCACAGCAGGAGTGTGGAGGACAACTGCAGCCTCAGCGTGGCTTTGTTGGACACCACGAGCCATCAAGTGCTGGCAGCAGTAAGGGCCTAAGCCATCACCAAGCCCTGTATTTCCACCAAAAGCAGGACACAGAGGCACAGCAACTGCCTCCAGTGGGAGCAGGCAGCTCCAATGAGTAGTGACAAACCTGGGCTGCAGCTGGCACAAAACTGGCACCATCACTCCCAACCCACTTCCTATACCACCCTCCCATCCCATTGCACATCTGTTCCTCCACACCAGTGGCAGACCCTTACTGCACTTCTTTGAGGTCTTGCAGCATTGAAGAACCTAAAGTCAGAGAATCTGATGTATTCCAGGAGATATTCCTGATAAAACTAATAGTAAACCATAGGTGTTGTGTCACTCTGACAGTGAAGGATCTCAGGACTTCTCTGATCTCCTCTACCTTCAACTGATTTTAGCTTCTTTAGTTAACAGTAGGAATTGTCTGGGCACTTGTTTCTTGAATTTGATATAGTTTCACTTTAGTTTCCAGGAATAGCACGTTGTTTCTCAGTGTAGATCTGGATGTGTGGATTGAATTGTGATATGGATGAGGGCAAGCAGGCAGACGACCTCCTACACGAGCAATGCCAGTCCACCAAGATGAATCACAGCATCCAAGCGATGGAGTGTGCAACCCTGCAAGTCAGGGACATCCAGCCTTCAGGGAAACAAAGAGCAGAAAAACTGAGTAACTGGGAACCAGGGTCAGCTTATCCCAGCCTGTCCCCATTCCTCTTTAGGAGACTTCTTGAGGTTACCCTTTGAACCCAAAGGCTCTCTGAAGGGTGTTACAGCAACAAAGAAAAGCAGTAGATAACAGGAAGAGGATTGTTTTTTTCCCCTGTGTGTAACTACAATATGGCTGAGGAAGGCTTGGAAACGTGGACAAGGGAAAAACATTCACAATCATTTGCCTGTGCTTCTGCCATGGAGTGTGGGCAGAGGGACCATACACTGGGCACCAGCGGGGGGGGTCCTGCAACCTCTGGGCCTTCCAGCACTGCCCCACGTGTGACCCTCAGCACCCACAAAAGGTTGCCATGCCAGACAGTTCAGTGTCCATGCTGGAGCCTGGGCTCTCTGCCTCCAGTTCCTACTCTGCTCTAAGGACGTTTTCATATCAAGACAGATGTCCTGCTACCGAAACACTGGTTTTGCTGCACACTAAAGGAGAGCAAGGTCTGCTGGGGATGTTGGTGACAGGCACCAGGCACACTCAGAAGCCCGATGTCATCCCCTAACCTTTGGTTGCTCACTGGCAACCCTTAGCCAGGAACTCGGTTTATTGCTCCAAACCACAGATACCACAGGTCAAAGTGCCAGATCCCATCTTACCCAGGAGAGACGTGAAAGCAGCTCCAGCATTTCCCACCCACCAGGGAACAGGTGGGAACAGCTTTGCTAGGGCTGTTCACAACCAGCTTGAGCTGTGCACAGGGTCAATGTCCTCACAGGTGGAGGGAATATATGACTAATGCCTGGGGAATTGCTCTTGAAGGCAAAAAGCACCTTGAACCTGCAAAGCTTTATATACAAAACAATATATAAAGAGAATGTGGGCTGTGTCCTAAACAAACAGGAAATGGCCCCAGAACACCTCCCATCTCCTTCAGGGAGTTTCCATGCTGGAAATTTTTGCTATTTTGGTTGTTTGTGAAAGAAGAACTGTTCGTTGCAGAAGATTTGTCTTCCTTGAAATAAGGTGAAGTCTGAGAATTAAAAGGGAAAGTCAGTGAGAGCTAGGAGCCTGTATCTGACCTGAAAAAAAGATGCCAGAGTGGATCAGATGAGGATGTTGATGATTTCCACTTCATGGGAAGCATGTTCAGGAGCTCCCAAGGCCTCAGAAGTAGGTGACACTAGAGCAGGGGCTGGTAACAGGTACTGACAGCATCCGTGTCTGCCCACAGTATTGTCTTCCATCCCAGAGACTTGCTGGAAAGAGGCAGCAGGAACATTTAGCTTTTGGGACAGCCAAGCCAGAGTTGATGCTGCAAGGGAGACGTGCTGAGACATGACTCCAGCTCTGGACATACGATGGAATTCTCTTTCCCCTGACAAGGCTCCCAGCTGCCCCGTGGCAGCTCATCCTCACACTAACCCACCTCTCCTCAGTGGTGTTGGCAGCTCAGCCACTGCTCTGACATCAACTGACCACCAACCTCCTCTCTCCTGGCCAAGGACACCAGTGCCAAACTCAGGAGAAGGTTCCTTAGAGTCAAATGTGGCCTCTTCCTTTGGAGATGCCCTTTAGAGAAGCCTCTGTGCTTCATGTAGAGCTCTTGAGTCACTACTGTAATAATGGAGAGAACTAAATGGCAGGGGATCAAGGGAGTCTGCTTGGCACTGCATGGTTTTGTATTTTCTCACATTTAAGAATATATTGGGAAATGAGGTGCAGATATCTGGACCTGTCTGCAGCCAGTGTCTCAACAGGAGACGGAAAAACTGCAATTTTGGAAGTATCGCCCACTCCGGGGATTGTGTTTTAAGGAAACTGCTTTACGCAGAAAATGTTTTCAAAAGTAGTAGAGAACGTCACGGTGCTTTCACTTCTCTGAACACAATGGCTTCTTCCTTCTCTATCAATGAGAACCAATTTGGGCTCCAGCACACAGTGCAAAGTGCTGATACTCTATATTTTCCACAGCTGCCAGTCAGCATCCCAAGGCAGCCAGGCTGCCGGATGCAGCTCTTCCCCGGGCAGCATCACACCTGAACTGCAAACTGTTGGCTGATCCCAGTGGAACATTGCAGGGAAAGGTGCATACCTGCAGTGGAAATTGGTGCCTCTCCTAGGGCAGCCAGGACTGAGGAAAACTCATCCTGCGCCTGTCCCGTGGAGGCTGCCTAGGGCTGCACTGTCTGCTGCAATGAACAAGATTGAAGCTGTTTGAAAATACTGTGTGTAAAGAAACAAACATGTAGCTCTTCAGCAAACAACATGGTTATGCTCTTTCTAAACAGGGAAGAGTTCACTTGCCTCCCACAGAGCAATGCAGCCACTGGGAACAAGCTCTTCCCTAGGGAAGGTGATGGGCAACTCTTGCAAAAGGTGTCTGGATGGCAGAGGTGAAAACTGGGCAGCTTTTCAGCTGAGGGGAAGGAGCATGAAGGGACTCTACCAGAGTGGGTTTCCCTGAACACATCAAGCTATTACAGATGATCAGATTTTGGGGTTGACTTTAATATATTAAGATTTTTAATGAAAAGTTAATAAGTTGATCAGTTAATTACTTTTGTTAATGAGTTAATAATTTGTTATAATCTTATCGTGTTATAATCTGTAGTTAATGAGTTGATATTTGTTGCATGTTATAGTGTTGTCATAATAAGGGGAACTTTCACTTTTAAATTGCTTACATGGCCAGAGTTCAGGTTTTAGATTCTTGTCTCATTGTCTTAAAAACTAATAAACATTTTTAATAAAGATGAATAGGGACAAAATGGCCACCGGGAACCGAGGGCCACCTTCCAGAAAGTTCCCCGTAAGGTGTCAATCAGGGTGTCAGTCAGGATAAGAGCCCACCTAATGTGACAACTGGGCGTGCTCTGTGGGAGGGGACCAGGACAGCCCACCTCAGGTGGGTGGATTGGGGGGGGGGAAGGAACTCCAGGACTCCTGATTAGACAAATGTATCAAGGCCTTTGATTGACACCAGAGGGGCATAAAAGTGCACAAGGTCTGGGAGGTGTGCTTCTGGCTAGACCAGCCATGGGACCTGTGGGCATACCTGATTGTTAACTATTTTTTGCTAATAAATTGTTAAACTTCAGACATCATGGAGCATCGTTCTTCACAAAGCCGTTGGCTCTTGCCCAAGTCCCTGCAGTGCTGGGGAAACATCCTGATGTTGCAGTCCTGTGTAGCTGCAGGCCCAGAAGGAAACAGTTCCACAAAGCTGGCACGATGGAGGATCTGTCCCCCTAGCTCTGGGGCCCCAAGAGGAATGTGGAGCTGCTGGACCATGTCCAGACACCAGTAAGATGTTCCAAGGGCTAGAGCACCTCTGCTGTGGAGACAGGCTGAGAGAGTTGGGGTTGTTTAGCCTGGAGAAGAAAAGGTTCCAGGGAGACTTCAGAGTCCCTTCCAGTACTAGCAGGACTACAAGAGAGCTGGAGAGGGATTTTGGACAAGGGCATGGAATGACAGGACAAGCAAGATGACTTCAAACTGACGGAGAGTGGGGTTAAATTAGATATCTGGAATAAATTCTTTCCTATAAGGGTGGCGAGGCCCTGGCATAGATTATCTAGAGAAGCTGTGGCTGGCCCATCCCTGAAATTGTTCAAGGCCAGGTTGGATGGGCTTGGAGTGACCTGGTCTAGTGGGAAGGTATCCCTGCCCATGGAGGGGGAGGTGGACTAGATGGTATTTAAAGATCCCTTCTAACCCAAACTGTTCTGTGATTCCATGATCCATGGAAGGGCAGTCTTTTGCCACTGCCCTGCAGGGAGGAGAGGTGAGAGTGGCAGCAGCGATGGTCAAGAGGGCAAGACAGAAATCTCCATGTGCCACAGGAGATCAGAGCTGCTGTTGGAGCTACTGCCAGGCTCTCCCTTGGCACAGGGGTGGCCATGCTGTGCTTTGTCCCAGGGTAATAAAGAGGGCTCTCCCCTCCTTTGCATCCTTCCAGAGCCTATGTGGGTTGGGAAGAAGATGGGGAGCAGCAAAGTGCCATGGCTCTGCTATTTCACCTCTGCCAGAGCCTGAGGCCAGGCTAGTGCCTGCTGCCCTGGCTGTGGGAGAGGATAAGGCATGTGCCTATTTGCAGCAGCCCCTCTTACTCCCCCTATCCCTCTCTCCCATGTCAGCAGGAGCAGCAAGTGCCGATGCAAGACATCCTCCTGTGCTGGAAGGGTCTCCCTGTCAGGAAGAGCCAGGTCCTGGCCCCATCCCTTTGCCTGGGGTGCTGTGAGTTCCCATCTGCCGCAGAGCCAGCCCTCGGGCCCCATCCCATGGCATGCATGGGCCGGCACAATCAGCGTCTCTCCACATCCTCTCTTCCCACTTCTCCATCTGGCATGTCTGCACATGCTGACAGTCTCTAAGAAAGGAGTTTTACCAGAAGCAGCTCTGTTCTCAGAAAGACTACCTCTTCCCATCTCCTCCGGGCAGGAGGAGTCTGTGAGCCTTCCAGCAAAGGCTGTGGGATTTGTTTGACATGAGGTTATCATTAAGCCATGATGGTGGGTGAAGGAGAGATCCCCAAACCCGTGGTGCTATGGGGCTGATCCCCAGCAGTGTCTCCACGAGAGCCAGCCCCAAAACCAAGGGGGAGCTGCCACGTGCAGTGTTATGACCTGATAGATGTGGCTGTGCTGGAGCATTGGCAGCCCCCAGGCTGAGCTGAGCCCTTCCATCCCAGCAAGTTTCCTACAGCATGGGATATCACAGCCTTCCAGACTGGAGCTGTCACTCCACTCATTCCGGCGGCTCTCTCTGCTGAGCCTCAGCCACGGGCAGGCACCGAGCTCCTGCCGGTGCCCAGGGTTACACACAGGCAGAGCAAACAGCCCCAGGAGCCTGCACAGCTTCCAACAGCCAACAAGCCTTTCCGTGGTCCAGCACAATAAACACACGCACGGGCTGGGCAGAAAAACAAGCCCAGCCAAGCATTTCCTTGCCCCGGTGTTTAACCGTTTTCAAGCCTTGCTGGCTTAGCTGAGAGACCAGGGAGTCACTGGACCCCTTCCCTCTGCCACCCCAGCTTTTCTGCACCCCACATTGTAAGAACAGGGTGTATCCTCTGCCTCTGCTCAGAGCCTTCACGCTCCTGTGGGTTCCCGACTGGGGAGCTGCTCTCTCAACAGTGTATTTAGATGAACAGAGCCAGCCTGTTTCCAGGGCAGCACGCTTTTGCCTTAGCCAAGCTTTCTTTCTGGAACCATGACAGCGTCATGCCTGTCTCACTGCCTGCTGCATGAAATTCTTGGGCTCCTGAACTGCTGTCATGACCATGGGTGTGTTTTCAGGGTAAATGGATCTGTCTTGTCTCCTAAAAGAGCAACAGATGCCAGCCATTAGCATTTTGTGGTTGGCTGGGGATAGTTAAAAAAAGAGGGTGCTGTGGATAAGAGGAAGAGAGATTCCTGCCCCAGGCTATGATTCCTCATGTCAACCCAAGGAGGCAGAAGGGAAGAATTGAAGAAAGCAGAGATGAGGTATGTCTGGGATTCAAAGTGTTCTTTGGGGAACAATTCCCACCCCCCAGGATAGCACTGATATCAAACCAGGGCTGTGAGCAAAAGCAGTCCTGTTCATAACTGTGTGCCAAAACAAAATGAACTGTCTGCCCAAAGAGCAGACGTGTCCATGTCCCTTCTCACTGACCTGGACCACAGCCCAGAGTCGTCCCTGCGGGCATCCTCCCTGTTCAACCCCAGACCATGACTCTGGAGAACTGCAGGCTCACCCACTCCAGGCAAGTGGGGTGAAATTTAGGGACCAACCCAACCGCAGGGAGCAGGACCCCCTGAGGGCCCCTCCGAGCTGTGACAGAAGGGATGGGGTAGCACTGGAAGTGCTAGAGCAAAGACTCTCTCTGGGAGAGGTGCAGGGCAGCGGTGCAGCTGCCCCCGTGAGCCCCCGGCCACCACTGGCCGGCGTCCGCCGAGAGGAAAGACCCCCATCAGCAAAGGATGTGCCGCTTCCCCTGGGCGCTCACCGGATGGCTGATAAGGAGCAAACCCACCCACGCCTGGCCCTCAGTCAGGGCCCTGCACTGTCCCCGCAGCCCTAATGTGACAGGCTCCGAGGACGGGACACTCGTCCTTTGTCCTTTTCTGCTCTTGAAAGGGTCCCGCGGGCCCCAGGGGCTCACACCGCCCTCTGCCCCCGGGGAAGGCTCCTGCGGAGTTTCCCGAGCTGGAAGAGCCTCTGCCTCTCGCTGCAGCAGGCGATGCCATCGTGCGGCAGTCCCTGCTTCCTCGGCTGACCCATCCAGGCTAAAAATTGCTGCTTCCATCCCGGAGTTAATGAGCAGACCTGTCTGTCCTGCTGAAGTGTTTCCACAGCACGAGGAGAGCCCTTAGCAGGATGCTGGTAATTAGGAGCTGGTATGGGTGAACCACGGCTCCCAAACAATGACCTCCCTCTGGGTCCTGGGCGCTTCCAGAGCCTGGCAGGGCAGGAGAGGGACCTCTGGGACAAGCCCAGCCCGTGGAGGTACCAGGCTCCTGCAGATCCCAAGCAGGAGCTGGACCCACAGCTGGAGAGGCCACGTGTAGATGATTTCAGCGCTGTTGTATCATTTCCTGCTCGCTGAGATGCAGCCTGTGGACACAGATAAACATCTCGGCTCTGAGGGGACTTTCACTGCAAGACAATGGGCTGACTGAAAAGTTCAAAAAATAGCTTTTTTGCTGGCTGTTTATGCCACTCGGGATGTGGGTTTTTTTCCCTTTCCACCACCCCCACCTCATTCACTCTCATCAGACTGCTCTCCCACCTAGTTTTTGTAGTAACAGCTCATGCCGAGAACTCTGAGCTGTACGCATGGGCTGGTAGGGCAGGAAGCTGCAGGCAGGCTCCATACAGATCTTTCTCCAATTTCCAGCTAAAGTATTTCAAGGGAAAGCCCCATTTCTGGGAAAGGGTTAAACCAAGCTCCTGGGAAGCTCCTGACCAGTGGTCTCGGTCACCCTCTGGGACTCAACAGAGGCTGAGGGGTTCCAGTGGCAGCAGCTTGAGGTGGGATGTGTGACCAAGACTATGTGCCACAGTAGCAGATGTCCTGGCCCCTCCTCAATGCTCTAGCAGTCTTCATTTCTCCAGAGTATGTATGACCACGTTTCATGTAAAACTAAGATTAAATACACTGCAGACAAGCAGCAGGAGCTGCCAAGGGGTGCTGAGAGGATTTGTCTTTTTGTGTAGAGAAGCCCAAGCGCAGACTTCTCTGCAACTGGCCCGTGTAGCAAAGGGTTGTCTTCCCTCACGCCCTCAGAGGGACACCACTGGCTATTTCTTTTCAATATAATAAATAAGCAGGTGCACACTGGGAAGGTCGTGGTGTTCCAGCACCAACACTGGATCACACATCCTGCAGCAGAGCAGGAGCTCAGGAGCAGAGACACGAATGTGCTTTGGCCAGTGTCAAGCTCTGAGCTCTCCTCTCCAGCTCTGTCCACACACAGACCCGGTTCTGCCACAGTCTGGGTTCCGCCCATTGTCTCCCAGTTCCATTGATCTCAGTGGAACTGCCACCATGGAGACAATGAGTGATTGTTGTGTTGATGTTAGCACAGTTGCTTGCTGGATTCTGATCTTGCAGGTTGTCGTGTCGCGTCCGCCTCAACAGCGACAGTGCCATGCTCTTGTTGGTGGGGGCTGTCCTGGTGCAGTAGGGAACACCGTGTGTTGCTTCAGGGACAGTCCAGTGTCCTGCCTGGTTGTGCCACCTGAGCCAAATTAAACCAATGTAAAGCTGAAGCCATGAGCATGTACTTCTTTCCATCCCCTTTGTGTGGCAGAAATTCCTTCTGTCACATTGGACACTCACCTGTGCTGCTCTGACCAACCTGCCCTTGGGCACCTGGCATGTGGAGGGCAGCTCAAACTCTGCCTGGAACTTCGAGAGACATGCCTGGTCCCAGCTAGGACAGGTCCCAAACCAGCTGTTCTGTCTCATCTCCTGTGTGGAGCACAGACCCAGCCCAGCAGTGGAGTCAGGGCAATTCCTCCCCTCCACAAATGTCCCTTTGCTGACTGGAGCTCACTTGACTGGAGATGCCCTGGTGCTGGGGCTGTGTCAAGGAGATCCCTCTGTGTTCTTCTGCAGAGGGGTCTGTGAGGCCAGGCAGAGAAAACAATGCTAATTAAAAAGAGAGCACTGAAACTTGGACCCATTCCTGTGCACTTCAGTCCTGGCACGGCACTGCTTTCCTGCATCCCTCAGACTCACCCAGCAGTGAAATCTCCACACTGTGGGAGTGTTCTGAGAGTTGTGCAGTTAGGGGAGTTCTGATAACTCCTCCCCACTCTCTGCAAAGGTCACCAGCTCAATCCAGCAAAACTAAAGAGGAAACAAATGCCCAAAGAGCAGAAATCCCCAAACATGTCGCATCAAATCATGGAGAAGCTAATGGGACAGAGCCACGTGGCCACAGCATGTGCATTCTGCTCTATATCATTAATTTACTGATGTTAAATATTTCAGCAGGTAGCTTCCAGGGTTTCCAGAACTGGCCTAATGGCTGTGATCACAAATTATTCATCAGTAGCAAGTGAACAAGAAAAGTCTCTATGAAGAAGGGCATTTCTGAGTCTCTTGCTGGTTTTTTGCCTTTCAGCTGACTCCCTCTGCCTTCCAGAAGGAGATGCCTCTCACCACCAAGGAGATGTTGGCCAGCACTCAGAAGCTGAAGCTACCCCCAATTGTCCAGCCCCAAGACAAGTCTGAGACCTCCCATTGCAAGGTAGCCTTTCCCTGCCCTTGCTGTTTGATATGATATTCAAAGAGGGTGCCAAAAGAGCAGCTTGGCTTGAGCCTGCTCAGCATGGTCCAGCAGCTTTTGATCAGCCCAGGGCAGAGGTGGAAGAGCCACAGTTTCTCCAGTGTGAGCTGGGCAGATGTACTCACCCAGAGTCTGTACTTCACTGGGGATCAGTGCAGAATCTTCCTTCCAGCAGCTGAACATCTCCCTGCTCTCTCTTGCCTCTCCAGTTCTCGGCAGTCGATCCACATCAGACCTCACTTCAGCCTTTTTCACCAGAGGTGGTGTTCCAGAACTACAGCCCTGGTGATGTCTGTGAAATGCGAGTGGTTCTGAGGAACAGGGACAAGGTAAGTGCTGGGACGTGGAGGTTTAACGCTGTGCTGGAAGAGGGGAGCGGAGAAAGGTGGTTAAGAATGGCACCAGGGCATGTCCACCTGTTTCCACAAGTGGCAAAACCAGCATTCTGTATCTTTCCCACAGGTTCCTCAGCTGGTGAAGGTCACCTTGGAGAGCTCACCTTATTTCCAGCTGGTGTGCCCCAGTGGTGTGTGCTGTAAGGTGTCACCAGGCCTGTCCGCTACTGTGAGCATCCGCTTCACCCCTGAGCAGAACAAGGTCAGTCTGGAGGTCCCAAGAGATTGGTGTCTTCAGTGGAAAGTGAACCTTCAAGGCTGGATTCAGGGCATCTGGCCTGGGTTTTGAGGACCTCTGCTGTTTCAGTGGAGTTGCACTGGATCTAGACCTGGGAGAGACTCTTTGCCCATGCTGAAGATGGGAGTAACTGCCCTGTGCTGAGACAGTTTCTTTTCCTGCAGGATTATTTCCACCAGCTCATCTGCACCACTCAAAGGGAAGAGTTCATTGTGCCAATTCGGGCCATTGGTGCCCGAGCCATCCTGGACTTCCCTGACCAGCTGGACTTCTCGGTCTGTCCAGTCAACTACAGCACCGAGAAGACTCTGCTGGTTCACAACCTGGGTAACCGGGCAGCTCGTTACCACATCAGCACCCAGAGGTGAGGCAGCTCAGCTTTCATTGTGCAAACACCTTGGGGTGATAACAGAGTTGCTAAAGAGCAACAAAAGGAACCCGAGCATCAGAGCTGCTGCCCTGCAGCCATGGCTGGAAATGGGCAGGACGTGTGGGGCTTGCTGTTGCTTCTCATGTTTTAAGCAGGATGCAACCTTTGAGCTTTCTCTGTCCCAGATTTCCTGGAGGGTGTTGGAACATGTTAGTAGCTGGCTTGCACCCTCCTGAGCACAAGCACCTCTGAAATGGTTACTCACCACTGTCAGCCAAATAGACCCATTCTCTGGGAGGCCACAAGCACGTGGCTTTCCAGTGGTCCTCTCTTGAGATGCCCAACGTGAGCTGTGTTGTGGACAGCCTGTGCTGTTCCTGTGAGTCTCAGAAGTCAATCACTGTTTCTCCAGTTGGCTGAACTGAAGAGAGTAATGCAGCTTTGACACTGCATCTGCAAGGAAACCAGTTCAGTTGGCTGGTGGTGAGTTCAGGGTTACTTAATCCCAGAGGTCTTGGTGTAGGAGCTGAGGTCAGGGATGCAGCACAGACCTGCTGTCTAACCTGGGGCAGCTGAGTGGCTTTGATTTTTTTCCCTGGGAAAACAGAGGTCAAAAGGAAAATTGACTTTTCTGCTGTGAAATGTGAGGGTCTGAGAGGAGCTTCCACCAAAGCCTGCCAAAGCCATTTAAGCAGGCTCCTCGGATGCTGTTCAACAGGCTGCTGCTTTTGACTGTGCAAATATGTGGGCAGGAACTTGTAAATCCATGCGCAGTTTTTCTCTGGGAATTCCAGATCTTATTTTGTCACCACCCAAATAAACACCCAATAAAGTCTGGCATCTTTTTGCAATGTACTTGCCAGCTGTTCTATTGAGTGCTACAGAGCATGTTGGATCCTGCTTGATAGGGATTTAAAGATTTTCTAAACTTGAGGAATTGAATATTGAAGTAGATGAACTATAGCCTGGGTGTAGTGATAGAGGGAAAGATCTTGTGATCTGTTGACTCTACAGAATTTTTCAGCACAGAGATGGAGTAATGGCTGCTTTAACCTAACAGACTGGATTTATTGGAATAGTTAATGCTGTCTGGCTTCAGCTGTTACACCATCACTAAAAAGTAATATATGTTTAGATTAGATTATATTTGGGTTTCTTCCTGCAATAGGTGTTAGTGGACAGATGAGGCAATTAAATCAGCAGTAATTGTTCTGTCTTCCGTGGGGTGGGAGGCAGCTTTTGATGAGATCGATTGTCCCAAAATCAAATGATTTAATAACAGCAGTTAAGGCACCAGTGGACAAAAGAACGGTGGGCTACAGAAAATAACTATACCATGGGATTTGAAGTAGATTACAGATTCCTTGCACACGGCATTTTCCGAAAATGCAGGTGCAGGAGGAGAGCTGACATGGTGCTTTGAGAGCCTTGGTGACAGAATTGCCAGCTTTGTTCACTTGTCAGCTCTGCTTCTAAATTATGTCAGGAGTACCTGGTCCTTGGTATCCTCATGGCCATAACTTTTGCCCAGCTCTGTCAA
>VZTJ01000497.1:18197-29190 GCA_013397795.1 Orthonyx spaldingii | reverse complement strand
AACGGCAGCTTCCCTCTCTTCTGCATGCAGAGAGGCAAAGAGAGTGAGCTACTGCTCCCCTTCCCTTTTCCCAGCCCAGCTGTCCCGAGATCTCCGCCTCCTTCAAGAGGGAATATCCAAATAACGGAATAGCTACTTACAAGTTTTTTTACTCGACTGGTCTTTCTATTGTTTCTCCTAAGCACCCAGTCGTTATGGTATCTTAGCAACGTATGGGCAAAAATTCCCTAAGATAAGAGAAACAAAAAGAAGGATTCCAAACCCCAACAGCCAGACGGCATGAGGCATCCCAGTGGGGAACACATTTCAGGCACCAGACAGTTAATTTCTCCTGTTAGCCAGGTAAGAGAGCACCTTTGGGAAAGACCAAATGAAAACTGAGCATAATTGTTCTTTGGGAGATTCACCCTTTCCATGGCCAAATACTCCTTAGAAGAGTACTTTGACAAAATATGCATGATGAATTTGCATCTCTGTTTTCTAGTGTTACATTTCAAAATCAATGGCAAATACCACTTCAAAGTAGCAACCAGATGTTTCCCTCCTGCTTTTTTAAGCTATCCGCTGTAACAGAAACATTTCACAAATAGAAGTGAGGTTTTGAGATATAGTAGCTGATACCACTCTAGGAGGACACAGCTGTATTTCTTTTCTACACTAGTGGCTGTCAGCAAGTAACACTGAACTGACTTTGACTATCCCCTACCTGAACGGAAGCATTATCCTCTGTGCACCCTCCAGTACTATGTTTTCTGATAAAGAACAAATGTTTCTGCTAAAATCAGTTCATGCTGTGGTAACTTCTTGGAATAAAGCTTTGCTTTCAGTTATAAAAGTTCTCACAGCACAAAGTTAACTATTTGGAGTTTCACAGAATTATTCCATATTCACCTGGCTATGCCTGGTATAACCATGACTGCACTTTGGCTGTCTGGAAGCTGAGTACAACCTGCAATGCAGTTTCTTGTGTCTGTGAACCAAGAAAGGGTTGTGCATTGGACAACATTTAATATTTCAAAAGTGTTGAGGAGCAGTCAAATTAGCTAGTCAAATGAGTTCACCAATGGTCATTTAATGTCCAGACTGCTTACACCATCCCACTGGATACCTCTTTTCAGTGCCCAAGCAAGTTGCACATTAGGCCCTGTAGGACTTGCATCTGACTGCTTTCAAGGACACTTGGTCTTCTAAGCATCGCGATCAGTTTTGGAATGGGAGCTTTGCATATTGAGCTGAATTCTGAGAGGTATTCGGGCATACCAATTATTTGGTTTTTAAACTTTCCTTGAAGTATTTAATGGTTTACTGTTTTGATGTCTCTTCTGGCTTTGCCAAGGTTAAGCTTTTTTCTATTACTTTGTAACCACATAGTAGATATAAACCAGTTCACTCTTAATAAATTTATGGGTAAGTGTTTCATTCCAGCTTGGATTCAGCATATGGCTTTCTTTGTGTAGCTGTTTGATTGCATCATCCTTGTTTCAGATGTGACAATTTGGCTTAAACCTTTCTTTTCCTTGTGTGAAGTGGAACCCAAGTGCATTGCACCATTTGGTTGTGCGTATCCACTAGACATGATGTTCTCTGCTATGGGATAATGGAGAACTGCCCAAATTTTTCTCTAACTGCTGCTGTACAGATGCAGGCAGGGTAGCAAGTGTGAGGTCGTTAGGACAAAGACGTATTCTGAAAGAGAACAAGCACTGTAAGCAGGCACCTGTAAACAGGTGTTCTTTATAGCGTAGAACTGGCTGAGTGCAGGCTCTTTCTTGTTCACCAAGCCAAAGCTGCCCTTGTGTTTGATATGGTCACTGCTCCTGCCACCCTTTCTCCCAGTTTGGCTGCAGGG
The DNA here is from genome assembly GCA_013397795.1 of Orthonyx spaldingii. NCBI lineage: Eukaryota > Metazoa > Chordata > Aves > Passeriformes > Orthonychidae > Orthonyx > Orthonyx spaldingii. The sequence goes on along the minus strand of VZTJ01000497.1, from coordinate 27,341 downwards.
TCCTATGCACCTTGGCTTGCTCCCTAAATGTCTCACTGCTGCCGAGTCCTGAGCCTATCAAAATCTGGGCAATGTCCCTTTCTCCCTCCCCAGAGCATACCGAGGCCCTGGGAGCATCCGTCTGGAAGGCAGACACCAGCAGGCTGCACAGCAGGGTAATTTACCACTAGATGGCTGGACCTCCTTTTCGTCCAGCTCTCAGTTTTGTTTCCAGCTCAGTGACCATGCTTAGCCCAGAACAATGGACTCGTTGTTAGCTCTCTGCCCACCCACTTTAACATTTTTAAACAGCTGATGCTTTTAGCGGATTTACCTTCATGATGAATAGTTCAAACTTTGGAAACATACTGAAAGAGCTGTGGTAATACCTAAGAAAATGATAGCTTTATTGCAACACGAAAAGGAAAAGCTCCCTAGTCCTGTTCTTGGGTTTTTTTCCATTCCATGTATAATACAATTTACACTGAGTCTTATTTCGTAGGTGTATGCATAAGTGGGACACATTTAACAGTTCATCACTCAGACTGAAATACAGCATCATAGCGTCCTGAATAGTCACAGCCACGTACTTTGATCTGGTGAATTTGGTGATGTAAAATCTGTAAAACTTTTAGACACTGACATATATGTCACTGTGATTTGGGGCAGCAATGTCTTTCCTTTAAGAAAAATTATTTGCCCACAGTCAATATCTTCAAAAAATTAATACCTCTGGATGTAAAATGTCAACTTTCCTGATGATTGCAGACTGATACATTATACAGAGCAAGAAGGCCCACTTCAAAAGGAACGTTTTTCCTGCCTGAAAGCAGAAGAGAAGGAATAGGCAAAGAATCTGTTTCTTGAAGATACCACTTTTTTCCTCCTTATCAGTCTCTTCACATTTTCAGCTCTGTTATTTGTATTTACTGGGTTCACATCATGTGTCTATAGATGTATTTATATCCTGAGTTCAAAACAAGAGAAAAGTATGTTTTTAAATTAAAATTATTTTAGTGGTTTTGTTGTCACAGCACTGGCATTTTACACTTGCCATTTGCAGGAACAAGGAGGAGTCATTGTCCCTGCTTCCAGTGTAGAATAATCTAAAATATCAAACCTGGAAATCTTGGGGCACTTTAATAGTTTTATGGGAGCCTGAAAATGTGCCTAAGGATGATGATACATGAAATAGTAAGATGGAGATGAATCTAGAAATACTTCTGGGGTGGGTTTTCATTTCTTTTTTTTTAAGTAGCAGTCTCTCACAGTTAAATTTTTTTAAAGCACTATGACAGAAAAAAAAAAAAAGATGGTATAACTAGTGTGGTAGAAGAGCAGGAAATTAAAATGAACTCCACCCATCACAACTCACAGAGGAACACAGGTAGTGAAGCATACAGCAAATGATGAGCCTCTGAATAAACAGACTTCAAAAGTAATTGTTCAACTCAACAAGAATATTAGTGGCTACTCTGTTCTCATCTGCAGGAAGATTTCTGGTTTTGTTAATGCAACAGGAGAGAGTAAAAAAGGCTTGAAATTTTCCATTTAGTGGACTTGCAAACAAGAAAATTGTAAATTTTTTTAAGTGCTTCCCTTTCACAGGTGCCTGAAGGATAACATATGCAGATTATTTATCAAGTGCAACCTCATGTTTGGAAGTAGTCCAGAAACAAAGTCCTACTTGATCCTTTCACAAGCAGAATGTTGTTGCTGAGCACAGAATGTCAAAGATGCAGCATAATCATAGGCATTGTGTATTCCTCCTGTGACATTGTGGGAAGCAAAAAGCCATGGTTTGTAATCACTCTAGTACTGCTATTTAATGCCTTTTGGGAATGTTTAAATAAACTTATTTTATTTACCTTGTTCCTAAGCAGGTCCACTGATATAAGCTATACAGAATACTGCTGTAAAATACCTGTTCACTTGTGCTATTACAAGTGCTATGTTTGCTGTGGCAGCTCTGCATAACATCTGAGCAATCAGAAGTGTCAATACCAAAGGTAAAGGAAATTGCTATCTTTGATCCAGCTATGTGGTAGCTGTCACTGAATGTGAATAGAGAAGGTGAGTATGAAGAACCAGACTCAAAATTGTGAGGAAATCAGCTTAAACGTATCAACCATCTTCCTTTGGGATTATCAGCTCACTTGTACAGTCCTAATAAACTGTTAGAGGCCCTGGATGCACCCTATCATGTAGTCTGACAGACAGGAGACACCAATGTCACAACAGAGATGACAGCATTTTTATCATGGCTCTTTCCATAGCTCAGATGAGCAAGCATGTTCCCGACAGAGGGTAGGAGGTGCCTCCCTGCAGCCAATGCTACACTGCATATCTGGCCGCTCCTTCAGCAGGTGTTGACTCCCTTGTGCACCTTAGTGCTCTCCCCAGAAGGTTTTGGATCAGCTCTCTGCTATGAAGGCAAGGACATAAAGTCCCTTCGGATCACCCTAGCATCTCTATAGCCATTTGAATCAAAAAGCAATGAAAAAAATGTTGCTTGTATTTGAAATGAGAACTTTGTGCACAGTCGGCTTTTCCCACTCTGTTCTCAGCAAGACAATTTAAGTTCCTGCCTGCACAGAAGTCTGGGGGCTGAACTCCTGGCCAAACAGGTACTCCAATGCTTTTTAGTTCAATTATTGGCCAGGCCATGGTAGAAAACTATTCTAAAAGCTGGGCTGAGATTAATTGCTCTGTCAGCCTCCCTTCCTAACACTCTGGCTGCAACTTAAAGCCTACAACAGCCAGATTTGCAGTCATGCACTCTCTCATCCCACCACCTGCTTGCACTCCCTGACTCTCTGACAGGTTTACAGATGTTCCTGGAAAGAGGTGCCAGAATGATTCCTGAGGCATTGTTCTTGCAGTAAACTCTGATCCAGGCTCCCAGGAGAAATAAAAATCTTTACAGGATGTTATCGACAAAAGTCGCTTAAGGCCAATTATGGTGAATAAAAAAATTTATTAAGCAAGCGATATACAGGTAAACCAGCGCTGGGGCGGCCAGGAGGGGTCCGTGCCCCTCAAAAGCGGCTTGCACCCCCTCCCCCTCCTTCCTTCATTTTTATCTTCTTTGGTTTCCTGCTGATGTGTTTTTCCTGGAGTGTTCTGCATCTGCTCCACGGTGTTGCTAGGGGGTCTTTTCTGCTTCCTGGTGGTCTTGGGGATGAAGATAGTGAGTCTTCCTCAGTGACCTTTCAATGCCCTCTTGCTGTAAGCATGTGTACTGTTCCTTAGGTTACACAATTGCCAGTACAATACACATTGTTTATTCTAGCGGATGTCTGTAGTTAAACCTTCCGGTGGGGGTTGCTTAAAACTCATACAGATTGCTTAAAATTTGATAAACATAGCTGATGCTTATCACACAGGAGAAGGTGGGAGGATGGAAGAAGCTCAGGTGGTTTAGGCCCAAGTAAAGGAAACCCTTGAATGGAACCATTCTCAAAGATTACTTAAAATGGTGGATTTGCAGAAAATATTATCACCATTAAAAACACACTCAGAGGAAATAGTCACTCTCCTGAGTGGTATTACAGAGCAAACACTGGAAGTTAAACCTCTGAGTGTGTCCTGTATTGTACGATGAAAAATGACTGAAAGCAGCTCACAGGGCCTTGAAAAACCTAATAGACCTTAAGAAGATCATATAGTGTTCTGTTATAGGATAAATACTGCTTGTCTTTTTGGACAGAGCATCATCAAGAATTATACCAGGTATACACAAGCAATAGCCCGTGTTTGAGAAGTGAGCAGCTTCCAAATTTGCCGTTTGTCTAGTGCTTTTAGCAATACAAAGTTAAAAAGGTCAATTTGGCACTTAGTGGAGTCTAAGTTTATATCCATATTAACGACCATGGTCCAGTAGTACCAATAATGAAAGGGGAGGTGACCACCCACACTGATTGCAGTCATCCATAATTTAGGACTGCAAATCTGTGTATCTTTTTGTAAAACAATACATATGTTTTATCTCATTTAACCCTGTCACTGTTGTGTCCCTAAACTGGTTGTAAGAACTACCTCATAATTAATGCCCTTTGGAGCCAGTTTGGTTTTATGAGTGCTTGAAACCACACCTGTAGCCACTGCATGACAGTGAGCTATGGACCAGGTATGTCATACTATTCCTGCTTCACCACTGTATAGATTTGTCAGGGGATAATTCCTGATAAGAAAGAGCTCTGTAAAAAACTCCAGAACAGGGACTTGCTGAGGCACAGCAACCACTACAGAAACAGAGCTGTGTGCCAGGATGTTTGCCCCAAGCAGCACCGTACTGCAGCCGCAGCCCCGACTCCTCCTTTGCCCCTGCCCGCACAGCGCTGGCAGGAAGTGTGCCACCACTCCACCCCTTCCTCTAAGAAGCAGAGGAAGCAGCTCGAGGTGCCTGGCACAAAAAGTACACCATTTTGAGAAAGAAAATAAAGGCTCAGATACACATTGCCTTGAGAAAGTAAAATCAGACACAACACAACTGGATACTGGTTGTTATTTGGTATGCCTTTGGTTGTTATTCGGTATGCTTTAGCTTCACTTTCTGGCCTCTGACCCTGTAGATGCATAGACATGCTTCATGCTTTGTGAATCACCCTGACAACAATGTCGTTGTTATCACATTATAATGATGTTGGGTTGGTCCTGCAAGATGATATTATTATCCAGTATTGAGAGCTAAGTTTCATATGAAAAAGCAGCTTAATACTCACCACTGTCACCCATAACAGTAATTAGTCAGTAATTAACTTGCACTTGTTATTCTTGAGGGAAGCTGAAGTCATGTTCACATCTGGGGCAGAGCATGTACTTCCACCAAGGCCAATACAACTTGTATCACTACTTGAATTTAGTCCTATGAAATTCTTATCTCAGAATTCCTTCTAAACCTAAACAATGTCCCCTCATCAGTGCTAACACTTTTGCCAAGCAGAAAACAAAGTGTTTTCATGGTTGCAAAACTAGAAAATGAACACAAATGGCATTATGAGCTAGTATGTTATTTACATTGAAAAATGTTCTGAGGTAGATAATACTTCTGACTTGTCAAGATCCGATTATTAGGTTCTTAGAAATACCTCTGCCCAAATTAAGGTGCAAACAAGACCATATGCCAGTCAATAGTATGGGTTTTATTTGATAGTAAATATGAGAAAGAGAGAGAGAAAGAGAAGAGAAAGGGAGGAAAAGGGAAAAAGGCCGAGGGGACAGAGAAGTGACAGAGGCAGAATAAAAGAGTATCACCGCTCCGTGGGTCCCACTGGCATCCTGATGATTCTCTCCTGCCGGTCTTCTTGATGGTGAAGGTCCCCCGAAAGCACAGAGTGCCCTGGGTTAATATACCGTCAAGCCAGGGGGTGATGTTTAGGCATGTCCCTAGAGTTTGCCATTGTCTCTTGCAACAGACTTTGGATCTGTTGCATCACATGTGGTCCTGAGTGCAAGGCATCCGGGGGGGCACCCTGGGGGGTCTTTGATGGTCTCAGCTACCTCTCACGTGAAAGTCCTATGGATTTGGCCTGTGGGGTTGGGTTTCACACAGCTGGGCCAGTTCGTATAGTTGAGGATGGATGTTCAGTACCTCTGGCCAGAGGTTATGCCACACACCCAGAAATCTCCTCTCCCCCACCGCACTTGGTTGGGGGGGAAGTTTGTAAGCCTGGCTTCTGTGAGCTGTGTTCCCCCCCACCCCAAACTCAACCAGGCATGATTCTCTCAGCGCAGCTGGTGGCTTTGGCTTTTTGGGGATGCATACCTTTTCCCCCAGCCTTGTTTGTTTCAGGTGATTGAACAAAAGGGCTTTCCCTTTATCTAATCAGCAGCTTGACTTTCAGTCCAAAGTCCCAGTCTTCAGGGAGGCATCTCTGGTTGTTGCCTTTTGTAATATCAATGTTTGAGGCATGAATTATTTTCAAGTCTCTGACATGACTCTATAAATCTTGTCTGTCAGAAAGCTCTACGGCTTCCCCACAGAAAAAGATTGCTATATTAAGAATTCCCACTAAAATGGAGTGTCGAGGAAATAACTAGACTTATGGACACAGACACTGAACTTTTCTTACACTGCAGCTCTTTATCTCAGTGCACACGGCACAAGGTGAGACTGGCAATGCGATAACTCACGGAACTACAGCCTTCACTGTGTTGCTCTGCCTTTTCTCTTCTTGAGTCACTCATGCTTGCATTTCTTTTTCCCTGGAATATGTCAAAGAATTCAAAGATCAAAAAACAGGAGATGACACAAAGACAGAGGTACCGGATCTAAGGAATGACTGATTTGAGGAATTGAGATGAGGACTCTTTACTTGGTGGGAAGTAAGAATTTCAGAGTCCACAACTATACCTCTTTTAAGGTAGGAACTTCTCGAACTTGCCACACTTATTAGTATTAGAGTTGGCCAGTCTTTAGTCAGAAGAAGTCCATTTATATCTACATCTTAGAGATGAAAGTACATTTAGTCATTCAGATGGGACTTTTTCTCAATGTCAGTAGCAAATCAAAGCATTCCTGGTGTTATGAAGCACTGTGCTGCTTGAACCAGCTTTGTCATTGAAATACCACCCTGTAGTACTCCTGTGCCTTGTCAGATGAATCATGAACTGATGGAATTTGAATAACTGTCTTGCCCTTCTGCAACAAAAGGTAATATTGCTCCTGCTTAGTATTGCCTCAGGCTTTTGTGCCAAAACATCACAGCAGAATTCAGTGTTGACTGGTAAGTAACAGTGAATTTAGAGTGCTGTCACAGTCATCTTGCTCAGCTTCCAGGCCTAGGTGGCCAAGGCATGTAAGAAACAATCCACAAGACCTAGCACAAAGCTGAAGGACTGGTATTTTTTTTTTATCCGTTTGTTTAGGATAGGAGGCAAAATGTGTTTGTAAAGCAGAGAGGCTGCTGCAGGTGCAGAAGGCTCTGTTACAGCTGGCATTCTGCAAGATCAATTACCTACATCAAAGCTGTTCTGCTGCCTTTGCTATCTGCTTGCTTATTACACATAAAGTGAACTAAAAAGAGCAGCGTTCTGTGTTCAATACCCTCTTCAAGTGAGCAATCTAACCCTTAAAACCAGACATCCTTAAGCTGATCAAATGATGGGACAATGTGAAATGCTTTTGGCTTTAAAAAGACACTTGGCAATGATAATACTACGCTCAATTGAGAAAGCAAGTGAACTTGTGTAATATGATGCTATAAATGATGTAGGTTGCATTTCTTTTTGAGTTGTTGGGAATTAATGGATTAATAGGTAAAACATCTGATATTGTTACTGAATTTATCATAATAAATATTACTCTGCAATATTTTGCTCCTGCCTCTGATATCAGGAGCGTGTTATGACAGTAATATTATGTTTGCACAAGTTGTCACCAATATTTGATGCCACTTGTAAAAACAGCACCTTAATATAATATATTATTACCATACCGTACTGTAAGTGGTGATGCGCCTTTGTCCACTGGTACAGAACTTATGCGTTACTAATTATTCCCCCTTTTCTACCCTCTTCCCATGGATGGTCTTGCAAAGACAGTGTTAACAATAGACACAGGGATAACATTCATGTGATAAACTATACAGTCACAATTAAAGTGTATAGATGTGTTGCATTCATTTCTCATTTACCAAAAACATTGTTTATTTTCATGGATCCACTTCAGCAGATGCTTTTTTTCCTCAACATCTACCAGTTGTGACAGACAAATATTCCTCTTCGCTCTCAAAAACAAAACCTCACAAGAAGGCCCCATAACTGATACGATGTGATCTTGAACCAAGACTGTCTTCTGTAGTTCTATCAGTATCATGCTTCTGAAGTGTGTTATCTTGCAGTTCTGTAGAGATGGGAAATGTAATTTTTTATAAAGTCTTCCATCTATTGAATTAAGAGCTGTACTTGCAGAATCACATAAACGCAGAACCAATTAGCTTGGAAAAGACCTCCAAGATCGAGTCCAACATTAACTAATCCCAACCTTGTCAACCAGACCTGTTACATCCAGTCTTTCCTTAAAAACCTCCAAAGGTGGTGACTCCACTACCTCCTCGGGTTGCCCATTCCAATGTTTAACAACCCTTTTTGTGAAGGAATTCCTCCTGATGTCCAGCTCAAACCTTGCCTGGCATAGCTTGAGGCTATGTCCTCTCATCCTGTCACTGGTTGGTGGGAGAAGAGGCCGACCCCCAGCTGGCACAACCTCCTTTCAGGGAGCTGTAGGGAGGGATAAGGTCACCCCTGAGGCTCCTCTTCTCCAGCTTCTCTCTTAGAGCTGGACCAGGAAACTTTGAAGGCTTGATCCATTGAAACGATGACATTCTTCAGCAAAGAAAACCTATTAATTATGCTGTTAATGCCAGACCACATGCGCTCTGAATTCCAAACAGCATATGAATACAACCACGCCACATAATTTTATAGCTGTCAGGTTCAATATAAACTCAGGGGATGTTAAAATATAAACTCTAGCAATCATTATAAAATGGTTCTTCATGTGTTGCTGCGCGTGTGGCCCATACGAGATCATGTGGGAGGCGATTCGACGGTGCCCATTGAGAACAACCTCCAGCGTGCGATTATGGTCTTGCTCCTCCTCATCAACGCAGCCAGCCTAGAACCGGTGCTGCCCTCCTGGCAGCTCTCCCGCTGCGGAGCGCTGTTCTCTGTGCCAGGCGAAACAAGCCCTGGCTGTCGCTGCATTCCCCGGTCTGGGTCCCCCCGGTCCGTCGGAGGGGAGGGATGGACGGACGCAACGACGACAGGCTGCAGGGATGGCAGCATCGAGCCCCTCAGCCGCGCACGCCCGGCCCGGGCGGAGCCTCGGGGCCGCTCCCGTCCCGCCCCCAGCACCGGCGGCCTTCTCTCGGCCGGACTGGCGGGGAGTGCTGTCAATCACGGGGCGGGGCGCGCGCGGCGGCCTTTGGCACTGAGGGGGCGCGCGGTTCTGGTCTCTGCCCGGGCCGACGCGGCGCCTTTCCTGGCGGCTGCCCCGCACCTTGGCGCTCTCTCCTGCCTCACGCCGCGAGCAGCCGGGGCCTCCTCCATGCGGGAGAAGAGGAGGAGGAGGTGGGAGCTGCTCGCCGGCCCCCCCTGGCGCCCGGCAAGTCGGAGCCGACTCGCTGCCGCGCCGCTCCCGCCGCCTCTCCCCGCGCCGCG
>VZTJ01000497.1:3492-18060 GCA_013397795.1 Orthonyx spaldingii | reverse complement strand
GAGCTCTGGCCGCCGCGCCGCGCCGCCCCCGGACCCCTCCTCATAGTCTTGCCCCCACCCTCCTTCCAGTCTTCCTAGACCCCTCCTCCTAGTCTTCCTCCTTTTTTAAAAAATTTTTATTCTCCCCCTCATCCACCCCCTCCCTTTGGTTCTCACCCTGCCTGCGAGGAAAGCATATTTATGAGCTCAGAGGATGTCCGGAAAGCACTACAAGGGGCCTGAAGTCAGTTGTTGCATCAAATATTTCATCTTCGGCTTCAATGTCATTTTCTGGGTAAGTGGGGCCGATGTCGTGTCTTCATCTGCTTTCTCCTCCTCCCGGGCCACGGCCGCTCCCGGGCTGGGCACTTCCAGGAGCGACAGGGACGTGTGACAGCCCGGCGTGAGGCGGCGGGGGGGTTTTGGATGGGTTGCGGGTGCGAGGCCAGGGGTGCCGCCGTCTCCGACCCGCCCGCCCCGGTCAGCCCTTCCCCGGGCAGGTTGTGCTTCATTCCTCCACTTCCCGAGGGTGCCGGTTTTTCTTACCTTCCGGCCCTCCTAATTGCTTTTGTTGTAAGTACGAAGCGGGTTTCGTGCGTTCCTCCCCCCTCCCCGTCTTTTCCTTTTTTGCTGCTTCCTCCTTTCTTCCCCCACCTCTGCTTTGTGCTGGGAAAGGAAAGAAGCAACCAGGCACCCAGGCCTGGAGAACGAATGCATGTTTTCACGCTACCATCCCTGTTAGATGCAAATAATAGAAAGAATCACAGTTCAAGTTTGCTGCACAGCGCTGTTTAATGATTTCACAATGATGAAGTTGTGCATGGCACATGTTTATTGTGATTAGGTATTAACACATAGTAGTAGTAGCAATAATAGGATGGAGGAGGGGGGAAACAGTATTTCCACCCATCCCTAAAGTGCAAGCCCGTAGGGGGCCTGTGTGGGCATTTGTTGGGCTTCCTGCCTGTGCTGCTGGATCTGCCTGCACAGTATCTTGTTGCTCTCCACCGGCTGTAGAGCAGGCAGAACTGTACAGTGAAATGTAACCTGCCTGTAACAGTGCTTCTAGCATCTTCTCGATGTGTTGGATTTGAAAGAGAAGCAGCTGGTTTTGGATGTTCATGCCAAATTTCGTAATCACAGACGGGGAGGGGGGGAGGTAAGCATTCTCACACATGTGTGAGTGATGAGGGCTTCTCACTGCACAGAACGTTAAAGTCACGTGAAGGCTCTTACATGTACAGCTCCCCTCTTTACATGGGATATTCCACACAGCAATGAGAAACATGCACAAACCCAGATTCACAGAATATTCTGAGTTGAAAGGACCCACCAGAATCATCGAGTCCAGCTCTGGATTGGACCCAGACAGTGTGGATGTGTTTTTGAGGGGCTTTGGAAGCAAGTTGAATACATATCCGGTATAGTGGCTTGCTTGGACTAGAAAGGAGAATTCGGGGAAAAAAAGCCCCAACATCACCTTGAAGGTTATGGATAAAGGTGGGGAAGAATAGAGGAGCAAAACCTTCTGAGCAGTGCTGAGCTTCTGATTGTACCCCTGGGAAGAATGGAGGATGGTGGTTACATGGATAACAGGTATCCATAGCTAACCTCAGGTCTGTGTTCCTGGAAAATAGAGGTACCTGAAGATGTTTTGAAAGGATGGGAGTTTTGATTAAGTCCACTTTTATACTGTAATACCTTGTCTTAAACAAGAAGATACGCCGTGAGAGTGAAGCTAACTGTGGCTTTATTGCAATGTTTACTTGGCCCCAGACCGACCCCTGCAGATGAACGGTAGTAAGCTTTGTAGTATTCTGATCCTACAGAGCTGTTCTGATTGTACTCTTGGCTCAGTTTTTGGTGGTTGAGTTTGCCATGGTTCTTTTTGCTTGTCTGTTTCTTTGTTTTGATTCTGCTGGGCATATTTTGCTGTGAGCATGGATATTTTTCAGCAGGGAACAAGTAGTGTGAGGAACACTTGTGTGTTGTGTCCTTGGACTGAGAGAGGGAGATTATGGTGGAATGCATATACCCATGTTAACTTGCTCTTTCAGACACTGTCAGTCTGTCAGAAGCTCTATATCCTGTAATTTCCTTCATTTTATTCTCTGAAGGTGAATGTGTGGATGGTGCAAGTGGGAAGTGGTTATGTTTCAGGTTTTCTGTAAGTAGTCTTTTTCTTATTCCTGTGTTCCTGAGGCTGATGCAGCATAGCTTCTGCATGATGACAGGAGTGCCTCTGTTGAAACTGAATGGGCCAAAAGCTTTACACTACTTGAATGCTAATCTGAAAGGCTGAAAAAATGTAATTGTATATCACCCACTCTGCCACTTGCTTGATGCGTGGCCCTTGCTTGCAGATTTTCTCTTTTGCAAAATGCTAATTGTCTCGTTTGTGTTCCTGGCTAAACTTCTTGAAATTCATGAAGATCAAGCACTTTATGAGAGTTTAGTAATTTCTTTAGAATATTGTAATTTCTTTATGAGAAAGCATGTGTTTATTATCATGTCTCTTATGATTTGGAGTGAAAACATAGGCAGATACTCTTATTGAATACATGTTAGTGTTGTTTTTACTGAAGTAGTAGCAAACCCCTCAATAGCTGGGCCAGAAAAGCTGTAAATGAAAATTGCAAATTCAGTTGGTTGTTTACAGAAAGTGATAATCAAAAATAGCCACTAATGTAGTCATTGTAAATAGATTGAAATGATGAAGAGATAATCATATTAACCCCATGATGCTTTCCAGGATCTTGCAAACAGGCAGATATGTAGCACACCTTGTTAGACCTTCTATCTAAGCGTTATTATATACTGGTTTTAACACAAGCTTTTAACATGTTAATGTAAACAAAGAAAATACTCTCTATTCTACATCATAAAACAATGGGCTGAAAATAAAGAGAACTGAGTTGGAAGAATAATGGTTTTGACAAGAAAATTGTCAGTGCGTAGAACAGAGGAGTATTACAGATCTGCTGAAATTATGTGGAGAATGATTGTACTTGCTACTTAAACTGAAGTTAATTCAAAGAATCTGAGGCTTTAAATGCCACAGAATAGGGGCAAAATAAGTTTTCAGACCTTTTTGTGTTTTGTGCTGGTTAGTTACATCATGCCTTAAAAACCACAAAAGAATTATTAGGATAATGAATATTGGAAAGTTGCACTCCAATGCTGTGTCTGTAGTTGTGACTGACAGTATGCTTTTTAGGAGATAGTTCTCAGGCTTGCACCACCCCAGGTAACGTATTCTTGCCCAAATATGTGTTTCATACTGTTGTAGAACACAGTATTATCTGCTGAGTTATGCATAATTAATGTTCTAGATATATTTGCAGGCTTAATTTCTTTTGGAAATTCAGTGTTGAAGTTGGTAAATACTCTGGTAATGTTTGTTTAGCAAAGCTTATTTTATGAGACTACTATGCTGTCGTGGAAAAGGAAAGCTCATTGGGCAGTTACCATATTTAGGAACAGAGAACAAATAGGCACAAATGCTTCTAAATGTGAAGCTGGAACTCAGTGTTGTGTTTCCCTTTGCACTGCTCAGTTGCCATGCTGCTGGTTGTGCATCAAGTCACATGCCTGAAGCTTCAGCTCCACTGCCCTTCTGCCGGGGCTGAAGCACCTCCTGCTCTGTGTGCATCTTTCTCGGCTGACAGCTTCTGCAATGGACACGACTTGTTCATGAGCTTTCCTGCTCTTGTCTCGGGAAAGAATAAAGCTGTAATATGAGGTAACAGAGAACATTTTTCTGTTCTGAAGGAAAGCAAACAAACAATGCTCCCTTTCCCCTTCGGCTTCCATGTAGAACGATGTCAAAGGTATGGTGCAAAAGGTCAAAGTAGGCTGCCCTGCTTCACAAAAAGCAAGAACTTTTTCCCCTTACTTTGGGAAGACAGTTTTAGGCTGACTTTTAGTTCCAAGAGGTGTTTTTAATTATCTCTGTGCTTTTTTATACTTGATGGAAACAGTAGATGTATACTATTATTAAAGTCTAAATTTCAATCCACACGATTCCACTGACCCTGATCTAATTGGAAAGATGTATAAAAAGCACTGACACCTCAGAAACTTTTGCTTTATCTGGTGATTCGCTCTAAGTTATGAGCTATGCTGCAATTATGATACATCAGCATATTACGAGTCATAACTTGTGTTTTAATTTGCTTGGCATCTGCTGTATTTGATGGCAACCATATGGGAATCTAGATAGTCTTCTGAATTACAGAGAGGTAGCGAAAAGAAGATAAGGTTATGTAAGTGTGTTACAGGAAAAGTGTTGGAGAAGTGCACTGACCTTTAAAGGACAACCAATAGATCGCTTATTAAATTTTGTACATTGTTGATTGTTTTTCAGAGGGGGAGAAGATAATTGTCTGATGTCAGCTGATTTTCAGATATCCACAAAGAAGTTTTGGTTATGTAATTTTTCCCTTACCACAGTGGTTAAAAAAAACCCCAAACAAATCAATGTGAAGCTTGTTCCATGCAATTTTTAAATGCATTCTGTAGTATTTGATCTTTAAAAATTTGCATTGGGAAGGATGTTTTTGCAGTGGAAATGGAACCATTCCGTTCATTTCCCTCCTCTCCCCCTTTTATGATGAAATGATTTTTATTTTTTATGTTACATTTCTTCATAGCACAGATGAAGCATAGCTAAGCATTCCACCAGAGGTCTTGCCAGAAAGAGAAGAATGCTTGTTTTGGGCAAGTACTCCACTGTTTTGTAGCAGTGAAAGACGGGGGTGTATATATTGATGAAATAGATGCATTATTGTGAGGTCAGGATTCTTGAATTCCTCTGTGTCTCTTTCAACACATGTAGCCTCAGTCTTTCAAATGCATATAAAAATTCAGTAACTTCTGGCTCCAGAGGACTTGCTTCAGATTTGTAGAGGTCATTCTTAGAATAAAAATTTTTCTTGCTTTGTGTTCTCTCATAACTTTCTGGTAGGCTGTATCATTGGTAATATAAAAAGAAATAGGTGAGGAACATGGGAGAAGCTATTTCCTTTCTTATAAATATTTGTTTTGCCAAAAATTGGGTATTTATAAATGTGTTACTGTTTTAAGTTATTTGACGTTTCTAAAAGATTGAAGAAGTATAAGGGAACTGGAACTAGAGAAAACCCATTGTGATTAATTGTGTTACTTCTCTTGTTTGATGTCAATGTGCTTCAAGAGAATATTATTGGAACTATCATATGCAGTTTATATACTTTCCTTCTGTGTTAAAGATGAATTTGGTACATATATTTACCAATCTTCCACCTTGGTTGAATTGTCACAGTAAGTTTTTTCTGGTGGCACATCTCTCTCAAAGTGTGAAGAGTCAATTTTAAATCTTCAGTGTCCCAGTCAGAGAAAAGCTGATACATGTGAATGGCACCCAGAGCACAGGCAGCCCCAGTAGAATACTTCTGTGAGTGAAACATCTTATGGATATTTGTGTGTGTGCTAAGAAGTTATCGTTGGCCGTAATCCCATTGCCCTCGTTGCATGTTGATAATATTTCCATAATAAAGGCACAAATCCATGTTCTGCAACATTGAATTTGAAGGTAGATGTGCTACCTTAATTCTAATAAGGCAACCTTTAGACTGTGAACTTTTTGGTGTATGTATTAGGTTGGTACCTATTCAACAGCAGGGTGTGATGTAACAGGCATATAGGGAAGGTATGAGCTATTCTGGGGGAGAAATGCTTTCTTTTTCCAGATGGGAACCCAGAAAACATGTTCTTGTAAACAAACAAAAAAATTACATACAAAGTTCAGTTGATGTAGGATAATTTTCAGATGGAAAATGTGGGAGAGAAAGGTTTTTTTGGAGGGGGAGAGGAGGGGTTCTGGGTGTTTTTTGTTGTTGTTTTTGTGTGGAGAGTAGTAAGAAGAAAAATATAAGAAACTTCTCTACCCTCTCCAGTGGACAGGAGTTTGAAAGTATGTATGTAAACTGTTCCTTAAGCATGCTCTCAAGACCTAATTTTATAGATTACAATAATCCTGATGTACTTCTTAGCAAACTTTAATTTATTCTTTATTCCTCAAACTCTGTAAGATGTAAGTTAATGATTAGTAGAGGGTGAGAAACTTGAGTTTACAGTTAGTAAAACATCACTTCCTTTTCTTTTGAGTCCCATTCCTACAAATAGACGTTTTGAAGTCTATGTTGGAAAAGCATTATAAACTGTTTTTGGCACCAGGGCTGCTACAAGTTATGAATTTGGAGCAAGAAGCTGAGGTGTTGTTAAGTGCTTAGGCTAGGTGCTTCAACAGTTCATACTCCATTAACCAAAAGCAGAACCTGTGAAGATCTGCTATGGGCATTTAGAATATAATATTTTGCTTTCAGGTAAAACCAGAGGTGAGAAAAAATATTTTTGACACCTCAAAAAATCACTTGACCTAATTCTACCAGTTAGGAAATTCTAGTCTTAAACTATAGTGCTGTAGGAGAGCCTTGTTAAACTACAGTGCTGTAGGAAAGCCTCCAAAATAAGCAGCATGCTTCTCAAATGCATGGCAAGTAGCCTATCAACAGGACTGTAATGTTTTTTTGATGTAGAAGGAGAGCAAGGAGCTGAACAGCTCATGAAGGAACCCAGCTTTGTTAGAGATGACCCAGAAATCACTGTCAGCATTAGCCACAATAGTGCCTTCCAGTATGGCAGTATTTTAAACTTCTTCATAGCTGACTTCTCCATTGGCTAGAATTTCATAGTGACTTTGTACTTATGTACAGTATGTATGTTTCTCATTAAAAATTAGCACATATTGTTACAATGCAGTAAAGAATTAAAACCAAAAAGCTTATCCAGTTTTTAATGAACTGAATTTCATGACAGTTTTACTGTGCAAAATCCAGCTATACATTAAGCCTTAAATCAGTAAAGAATAATCTGTTTCTTTTTCATTGTGCTATCATGTGAATTTGGAAATCATCCCATTTTTTGTGATTGTACTGTTCCTTCTGCCACAAAATGTCCTATCTTGTGATGTAAGGCCCCAAAAAACACTTGCTTGATGAGACTCCTGAAAGGGTTTATGGTTTTTCACATACTCTGAGTTAGGTGCACAGGAGAAATACTGACCAGATGTTCTCAAGAGGTCGAAACAACAAACAACTCCACTGGCAACTTCAGAAAATCAGAGAACTTTGGCAAAAGTTCAGAGCAGCATTCACTCAACATAAAACACTTCACAAAGCAAGCAGTAAATTAGCCCATTCAACTCAGCAAGCTCCAAACCTGTCTGATTTTAAGTTACTCAAAACTTTTAGAAGAGGGAGTTAGAAGAAGAAAGAGGAAGAGAGAAAGACAGAAAAGATATAGAAAACAACAAGTATAGCTACCACTCCTGCTTCCAGTATTGTTCAGCCGATAGACATTCCAAGAGGAGGTAGGGTCAAGACCTGTGCTCACATCATGCTTCAGTTTAGTATCCTTTGGCTTCCCTGGCCCCTTCTCCCAGGTTGGACTTAGGGTGATCTGGCCCCTCTGGGGCTAGACTGGGACTCCAGGGACAGGGTGTGGCAGGGATTGGTGACCACTGTGTGGTTGGGATACAGGCCCAGAGGGGATATGTGTGTGCAGAGCAGGGCACCGCCTCCCCAGAGCAAGGCCTGACCTACCTCTTCTCCCACACATGCACCCAAAATATTTCGAACCAACAGTCCTCCCAGTCTCTCACATGTGGATCTCTGATTTTCCCTGATTTCAGCAGTATTTTGTACAGGTGTAAGGGTTATTGTGGGTGGATGTCAGTTGGCACAGTGCTCAGTGTAGCTGCTTCTGTGACATACACAGAGATCTAAAGCAGTTCAGCCTTCTCCGTATGCTGGCATTTAAAAATGTCACTAATATACTGAGGCTTGCAGTCAGGGGTGCTTGATTTGGTATCAAACTCTGACTCTGTGTGATCTCATATAACCTCCAGATGGCCTGACTTGCAGAGATGCAAAAACCAGTCAGATCCTACTCCTTTAGCTTCATAAACTAAATGAGGCTGTAGCAGCATTTATTTTAATACACATCAGTCTCCTCATCAGATTCTTCAGCTAATGTCTCAGCTTTCTAGTCAGTTTCCTCTGGACAGCATTTAGAATAAGTATTTCATCACACACAAAGGATCTTATGAATGAATGGTCAATTTCCCACAGAACTGGGAAAAATCAATATGCCTCTTCCAGGCCTTGAAAATCTCTCTGCTCCTAGTGAAGACTCTGTTACATCAAATCATATTGAAAACCATTTCAAGCAATGGTCCTGATGTGTGATGACAGAAGAGCTTTTTTCCTTTTGCAGCAAAGCGAATAAATATTATGAAAACATTTTGTATACCTATTCTGTTTGTACCTGTAGCCTTCTGGTTTTCCCAACAGTGAAACTTTTTAAAGGGAAAAAACAACCAAAGAGTTATATGAACTCTTGCTTAAATAGGTTCTCTTTCTCCTCAGTAAGCAAGTAACATTATTTCTAGAAGTTTGGTCCTTCTTGTGGTCTTGAATTCAAAGAAAGCATTAGATGTCTTTAGATATGTGCAATATTTTGGGTTCATAGAGACTTCTCTATTCTGGTTTCATAGAGACCCAGGTTTTGTTCATTAACATGGTGTTGATGAGTTAAAACCTGGCTATGTCTACTATCATTGCTCTGGTAAGCTACTGTTAGAGGGTACTGAGTATGAAATAAGTGATACTGCAAGGATGCTAGCAGTAACTTGGCCTATGGGGTGTTTCCTAGTGTTAGTGGGTTACGTTTTATGAGAGTCCAGCTTAATTTATGTTGATTTAGGGGCAAATCTTCCATGACATGGAACATTACTTTGTGTCAGGATTTTCTCTGTGTCAAGAGAACAGGCTCTCTCAACTGAGCTCTGGTGCCCCAAGCAAAGGTGCGGCAGCACTGTGTGTGGGATGTCACCCCAAGTAGATCCACCTGGTTCCTGTCATTTTGTCAGAGCCTGCACCACAGGTTCTCCCTGTTGGATGCCTTTGGTTTATATACCCATGTGTAGGGCATATACTCACCCTTGTGAGGCTGGGTTCTCTGTGCTTCCCTCTCAGTGAACTGCATCTTTTCTGCTACATTCTGTTTTCCAGTGGGCTGTAATTTAAAAACCTTGAAGGGGGTTCCCTCTGTGTGCTGTAAATGGTTTATATATAGGAGCAGAGGCACTGAGGAAAAAAGTTCACAGGTAATGTATGGCAAGGGTTTTGTTGCTTTGTGCTGTGCTTCAGTTATGTCACCTTGTGGAAGATGTCTCTGCAATGCTATGGAATTGGAGTGTTTCAGACGGGAGCACAGAATTTGAAAATGGTGACATTTCAAAACAGTGAGTCCTACCATGTAATGAGAAGGAGGGTTGCCAAGTATCCTGGGTACCTCTCAACTGGGACTATACTGGGGTGTTCTACTGTGCACAGAGCAAAGGTTTCAGATATTTTAATTTTATTTTTTGCCATTTAAATAGAAAATCAGAAAATTTCCCTGTTCCGTGTGGGTAAAAGATAGCATAGAAGTTGTCTTCCTGACTGCCAGTTCACATGGGTGTATGTCTAAAGGAATATATGTGAATTCAGTCAGTCCAAAAATCATTAAATATATAATTAAATTAATTTAAAAAGAAGAGGTAAGACTTGTAAAATTAGAATTCCTCTTTTCCAAGAAGTTATCTAATTAATTTCTAGATGAAAATTCCTCTGGCTTATGAAGACTATTATATATATAGATATATAAATATAAAATATGTATGATTGCAGTTAAAAAATAACTAAGGTCTAGGTTTTAATGAATGTTGCTTGATACCACAACCATTCTCTTGTTTCTTTTTCTTTCTATGGCCATTAAGGGGGATGTGAACTGCTGCCTAACTCAGTTTTTTTTTCATCTCTGAATGCCTAGGAGGATCTGTTTCTGTTGCAGGGCTACTTCCCACCTTGGTTGTGGGAACCTTTCAGGATTGGTTTTGATGTGCAGCCTTGCAAATTCTGGTGTCTGAATGAGAGCAGGAGGCTGCAAACAGCTGAGGCTGGCACAAGGTTGGAGAGCCAAGCGTGTTAATGCAGCTTCAGTGGACCGACAGCAGTCATTTACCAGATCTGGCTGAGAATTCTCTCATCTGGGTCAATTTCTGTTGATTTGCTGCTTGGCTCGAAGAACGAAGTGTGGGAAGATGGTAGGACTGGCTCCTCCTTTCCCTGTGTTGATCATCTTAAAGCGATTGTACGAGTGTGGCCTGTTTCAGTTCTAGGTGAAGTGGTTTTGGACTGTGGAGTACACAGAGGTGCAAGATCTGATGCTGGGTCAGTAGTTAGCTCATTCCAGTGAGGACTGTTACGTGGACATAAGTGCTACCCCTCTGGTGCACTTTGATCTTCACTGTTTTTGTAAGAGTTATTGTGATTATCTGTTTACTCCCGCTTGCTCAATGATGTTGGAGAAACAAAAAGCAGTGATTGTCTTCCAAGGTTATTGTAATGTGAACTTAATTTGAACTTAAGTGGACAGCTCCATAATTTGCCTCTCTGTTTTCTTTTCATTCCCATAAATGTTATTCCAAACACTGTGCCACTCCCTATGATAATGCTAATCCTTTATTGGAACAGCCTGCTAGATGGGGTAGCAGATGACCTCTCTGAAGAGAGTTTGTCGTGATTATCCATTCCCAAGTAGTATCCTTTCTGGTGGCTTGTTACATACAAAAGGTTAGTATGCATTTAATGCTGGATATATATATAACACTATGCATGCATATATACATACATAACACACATACACACGCATATATAATATGTACACAAAATAATGCAGTATTAAAAAAATAATTCTGATTTGCTAGAGCAGGAGTTTATTAACTTATGTACCTAAAAGCAGGACTTGAAGGGATGGGAGACCCATCTAACTGCGGTTGCATGCAGAGAAGGACTTTTTGCTTACTCTGACTGTATTCTACTGCTCTGCTCCTGCTGGGAGCTCTGGCATGGTCACAAGTATTGTTCCCTCTTCAGCTGTGTGGGGCTGGGTGTGGTTTGAAAACGTTGCTTTCTTTTTGTGTTCTTTGTTTTGAAGATAGGCGAAACCACTGCCTGGGTAGTCTGAAGGTTTATTTGAATGAATATGGTGATATTTGAATCAGTGTTTCGTTCTGCAGGAACTTTTTCATGCAAATAAATGTGTGTTTGACTCAAGAGCATAAGCCAACTACATTTTTATATGGTTTATATCCTTGTTGGCCTCTGCTTTCCTACATTTTTCCTAAACCACTCTCATACAGGTGGGAGAGGAAGTAGCTCCTGAGAGGATGCACCTAATAGCTTTGCATATTAGAGAAACCCAATCCCTATCCTGATGAGACTGATACTCAGGAGTTTGTGCCACTGTAGCAGGTGAATGAATAGCGACTCCCATCTGGCCATTTTTGTTTTGAATCCTCTTCTCTGCCCCGTAGATTCATGATCCTATTAGCTATCCTGCAGTGGGGCTGACATCTGACAGAGGCAAAAGGACAGCTGTGGGCCACAGCAGCTTTTGTCTTCAACTTCCCCATCCCAGAAGTAGGTGTGTGTATAGGATTTCTAGTGGACTCTATCATCTGGTATTTCATATATTATTTGTTGGGGTTTGGAATCCTTCTTTTTGTTTCTCTTATCTTAGGGAATTTTTGCCCATACGTTGCTAAGACACCATAATGACTGGGTGCTTAGGAGAAACAATAGAAAGACCAGTCGAGTAAAAAAACTTGTAAGTAGCTATTCCGTTATTTGGATATTCCCTCTTGAAGGAGGCGGAGATCTCGGGACAGCTGGGCTGGGAAAAGGGAAGGGGAGCAGTAGCTGGCTCTTTTTGCCTCTCGGCATTCAGGAGAGAGGGAAGCTGCCGTTGCTTGTCACCACTGTGGAGTTTTCCTGGCTCCTGCTGCCTGCCTGCCTGCCTCTCCCGGAGCCAGCCCCTGCCAGCCGTGGCTTGGGAGTCGGGCTGCCCTGCCCTGCCGGACCCCTGTTGCAGCTTCGGGGTTGTTGCCTACAAGAAGCTCCAGCTCCATCCCTCCTGGGGCCACGCCTGCCATCACTGCCAGGGAGAGACAGCCGAGACCTGCGCTACAGCGCCCCCTGCAGCCGAGGAGGAGCCATCGCACCCGTCCTGCCCAATTGCTAACAGGGAGCAAGAAGAGACTGGACTGGGGGTTTGCTCTGTTCTTGTTTGTTGTGGTTGTCATTGTTGTTGTTTGTCTGTCTTGAATTATATATCTGTATATCTATATATCTGTATATCTGTATATCTATATATCTGTATATCTGTATATCTATATATCTGTATATCTGTATATCTATATATCTGTATATCTATATATCTGTATATCTATATATCTATATATCTATATATCTATATAT
Organism: Orthonyx spaldingii; assembly: GCA_013397795.1. Lineage (NCBI taxonomy): Eukaryota > Metazoa > Chordata > Aves > Passeriformes > Orthonychidae > Orthonyx > Orthonyx spaldingii. The sequence goes on along the minus strand of VZTJ01000497.1, from coordinate 5,677 downwards.
CTATATTAGTAAAGAACTGTTATTCCTTTTCCCACAACATTGCCTGAAAGCCCCTTTTAATTTCAAAATTATACTAATTCGGAGGGAAGGGGATTAAATTTCCTATTCCACGGGAGGCTCCTGCCTTCCTTAGCAGACACCTGTCTTCAAACTAGGACATTGTTTTAAAAGTCATGCCTATTAAATGACAGTGATGAAGTACTCCACTTACTTGTGGTTTTCATGTCAATAGCAGCTCACTATTGCCTACAGAAATTACTATGCCTCTTGTAAATACCTTGTTTTTGTTGGTTTTGCCCTCCTTTCAGTTTGTGCTCTACTCCAGCTTGCAGAGGCTGTTCTCTCTGTTCCATTCTCCAGGGAGGTCCTTTCTGTATCTCTCCATGTGTCTGTGTCTGTTCTTACCTGTCACCTGGACTAGAAAGCTCACAGGAGCCTCTGCATGGTCACTGTCATCTCGCTGTGAGAGAGGCAGTTTGCAGACTCTTACTGGAGTCCACCCACAGGACTACAGGAAAGTGGGAAGGAGAAGTAAAAACCCAACACTGGCTGGTTTGCTTACCGTTCTATAAGGTACTTGTTCCTATTTGACAAACAGCTTTGTTCCACGTATACACCTTTCAGTGTAATGTGCAAGCATCTCCTTTTGGAACAGCACACCTCATGTTGGTGCAAGACTTCCCAAGTAACACGTGTGGTAAATAATCCTTTAGTTATTGTGTCAGACTGTAAGTCTGGTGAATATCAAAGCTGTGCACACAGCTCTGGCTCTGATGTGAAGATTTTCACATTTCATAACAATTCATAAAAAATTGCTGCAGGATTGAGCCATGTAAAATCAAGTGAGGTAGAATGGATGAGGCTATTTTAGAGACTGGCATGATCATAGAGATTTGAGGGATATGCTGTGTCTCCTGTTTGCACATGGAAGGCCTGTTGCTGTTGAAGCGCAGGATCTCAGTGATGTTACTTGAGGCTGAAGTACAGGGCTGAAATTTAAATATGGTGGTGATTGTTGCTGCTCTATGAGTTAGAAACCTACTGTAAAGTCCTAAGTACTTTATGCTGAGAGTTGGTTGGACTCCTTTTTTGTATCTTTGGAGATGTATCAGAACTCCAGTGAGTATTGCTATTTAAATCTTCTTAGTGTAATAAGGTCAGATTTTCATTTACACTAAAAGGCTATCTTGTTCCTATCTGCCACTGTAACATGTCCTTAAAATGACTGCAGATGATATTTATGGAGCAAGGTAGAACACTTTTGGTGTAACTGTGTGTAGTGGTTTGAGTTAGTTTACTTGAGTTTTTGGCTAAATGCCAGCACACCTACCAGATTTTATTCAGTTTTGCTGTGAGGTAAGGATTAGGAGTAGGTAAAGTAGGCCCAAACTTTAATGAATATGAAGAAAGTTTATTAAAAGACCTAAAAGGAAGGGAAAAAAAAAAAATTAAGAACCAGAACAAAACCTTCAGAACACCTTTGCTCCTCTCACCTCTCCATTTTTTCCCAATGACAGTACAAAACAACAACACTTCGACTTTCAGTCAGTTTACCACTTTTAAATTACACTTTCCTCAGTTCATTTAGGGAGAGGAGTTTCCTCCTGCTTTACCGTGTTGACTTCTCCACAAGAAATACAATTCTTATGGTTTTCAGCCTCACAACTAGCAGCCGCCCAGGAGAAAAAAAAATTTCTGCTTGTTGTAGAAAGTCCCTCCCACACTACTAGCCTTCCCACAGCTATTACAGTGGGTTATGACGATTCATGGGGTATTCTTTTAAGGATGAGTGGTTCTACTACAGCAGCAAAGAAATCTCCTTCTTCCATGACTGGCAACGTAAGTCTTCTTTGACCATTCCCTGGGGCAAGGGATCTGGATTACAGCTTCTTCCCTGTCACTGCTCAAACTTCTCGTCAGGCTGCAATTACTTCAGTATCTACTTATCTTTACACAGGTGCCCTGGTTTACTGGCTGCACTGGCTGCAGGTAGAACGTCACATCTCCCCTTGGACCATGTTTTCATATATTACAGGGAATGTTTTAGCTTAGTCTCAGCTATTGTTTCACAGAAGAATTTTCAGTTTTCACATTAAAAGCACTCTTCATGCTCCTTTTTTTTCAGGCATCGGCTCTACTTCTCTCACTGACTTTGAGTCTTTATGCCGTGTTTCTGTAAGTCTCC
>VZTJ01000496.1:82379-95850 GCA_013397795.1 Orthonyx spaldingii | reverse complement strand
CGGTCTAGCGGTCAGCGACAGTAGGGAAGAGCTTGGCCTCTCTAGGCATGGCAGGATGTTAGCTGGATTCAGCTACCATGTGAAGCTGCCTGGTCCCCAGAGCCAGGCTCTGGTACAGCAGCCACCCCTACCAGCACATCACCTTGTCCACAGAAGCATCACTGTGGGCACTGAGTGATGTTGGAAGGCCCAATTAAAAGCCTTTCAGCTCAGGGGATGGCCCCACAGCTTTGTTTTGACATGCCAACTCCAAGAATTTCCAGTAACCAAGCAGAAAACACATCCTATCATATGGGTATAAAACACAGGGAACAAGAATTGAGGTCACTCTTTCTTAGTGGTAGTTACAAAACCCATTTCAGGGAGTACCTCTGTATTTCATAATCTGGTAACTGTTGTACCTTTTCCATCACCAGCTTTTATTTGCTATGCTAGAGCTTGTACTTCTATACCCATTGCAATAAGTGTGGGTATTTGTACCTTGGTAAATATAAATAATGTGTGGGATTTTTTTTTTATTCTATCATGCTGAAGAAGAACTGATCAAGTTTATCTAAAAGTGTTTTCCAAACCTGAAATTACTGCCTGCAATTAGTGTTACTTATTCAAAAAGTTCCATTTTTAAAAAAGCTAAAATAACAAGTCTGTAAACCATATCCAAAACGGATGCCCTGCAACCCTGTCTGATTGTATGGAGTGAAGGTATAAATCCTATAATCATGGCTATTCATGAGTTACCCAGAGAACGTTTCTTAATTAATCACAAAGTAACCTACCAAATGTTAATGAAACAGGCATGAAGCAAAAACAACAAAAGCATAGATTGACCGAAATGTGTTTGAAATAGTAAAAAGAAGACTTCATCCTTTATTCTTTAAGCAGGAATACAGTGCACCTAATCACCTGCAGCAGTGACCATAGTCAGTCAGGGTGCCTTGCTGGCTGCTCCGAGCGCTGGGGCAGTCATTGAAGTCCTGCCTGAGCTCCAGTGGAGGCCCCTGTGCTCTCGGCTCTTGTGCAACACAGAGCACATGGTTCTAACACACAGCAGGTTTCGCTCGACAGCCGCTGGCCTTGTTGTAAGCCAGTACTATCTCCCGGGGGCACGCTCTGCTGTCATTCTGCAGCTGCTGAACTGTCACTGAAGCAGCTCTTTCCTACAAGCCAGCTGTCTAGTAAAAACACTGCAACAGCCAAGAAACTCTCTCAGAATAAACAGGGAAAATGTCAACACAAGTAAAGTTCACATTAGCGGTCATGAGACTAAATCTACCTTTTAGTTTTGGTAAGGATGAGTTGCTTCTGATTTTGAATCTTTCCAGTCCCAGACTGCATTCACATGAATGAATATGCCCACCTGTTAGCCAAACCTCAAAGCACAATAAAGTAACTTTCTTTTTCAAACAAGCTCAGAAGGCCTAAGAGTGAAGATAAGAATGGAGCTACACTCAGCCAAGCCAAAAGCAAGCTGGAACTCCCTGGATGCAAAAAAAGGACGGGTCTCAAGTGCAGGTCACCCTTGATATCCCCAAGACAAGCCAGTCAAGAGATGATCAATGGCTGTGAATTTTACATGGAGTCAGAGAAATTCTTATGCTGTCATATCTCTGCTTTGGTGGATCCTCAGCACACATCTTTTGCTCTGTTTAAGTTCTGCAGGGTATGCCAGACTAGTAACAAAATCCCTCTTCCCTTGTTAGCACTGATTTTGAATTCCCAGAAGCAGTATTGCATCAAGTGTAACTGAGCCAGTCAGTTGTTCCCAGGGGAGAAGATGTTAACATGTTCATATTCCTCCTCGTCCTAACTATCAGCACCAAGGAAGAGGAATCCTCGTAATCAAGATGCCCTGTAGCAAAGCTGAAGCTGTCTGTGTGACATGAAATATAGCCCAACAAATACTTGCACAGAACGTCATTCTGTTTAGACCAACCTGTAGAAATTTGAAAACAATGACACATAAGCAAAGAGACGTAGATCAAGAGTATTTGGGAATCTGACCCAAAATCCCAACTACTTCTGGTTCACCCATGCTTCTACATTGCTCAATAAACTGCTGGAAAAATCCTCTGTCATACACAAGACAACAAAACAGATCCACCAGGCATAAGGTCCCTATTCAAGATTGTCCACCCACTGTTGAGAAGAGACCAAATAGAAAGAACACGTAAGAGATGCGAGTTGGTCAGCTGCACAGCCACAGCTGGAACCATTTTTTGAGATGTTCCTCAAATGAACATTTTTTTACAAGGGAACATATCCACAAACACATGAAGCTTAGTTCACTGCCTCAGAAGTATCAGGAGGACAAACACCCTGTTAGTGAGCTGCACACAAACATACAGAAAGGAAGGGAGTCCTTTATACTGACACTCAGCATCCCAGGAGTCCTTCAGAAGGTTCAAGATTGTGAATGTGTATGCAGACAGTACATCCCAGAGAAGAACTGGTTTAAGTAACAATCTTCTCCTTTGAGCACTTGCCTACATGGACATTCAAGAGTAAAAGCTCTACCCACACATTGTTAGTGATTGTTAAGCTCCACCTCCAAAAGGTACGGTGGTATTATCCTCTCCAGATTCTTCAGATAATGGGGAAGTTGAAGAACCTGAAGAACAGGCTAGTTCCATATGCTAGAGGAGACAGAATTTCAGGTAAAAATCAACTGCATTAACCCCCTTAACCATGACCTAAGGGTTGCTTTGCTTCTCAAGCCACTTGCAAGAACCACACTGGTATGGGAATCTTTTGCGTCTGCGAACTTCTGGTACCAAGTGGGTTGGACCTGAATTCTGCTACACTTACATAATGTGTATGGCATAACTCTCTAATGAGAGAGATCTAAAAATAATATCTAGATATTAGTTAAATATTGTGAATGAATGTTACTTGTGATCCAATTTCTTGGTTAAATTTTTTTCAGAACAGGTTGTCTGCCAAAACAGCTCCTTGAATGTGACTGACAGTTTGGATTTAGCTGCTGTTGGAGCTGGGAAGTAGTGCTAACATCCACATCTTCAGATTCCTTCTTTGTCTCAAGAAGTGAGAAAACACAACAATTATTTATAAAAGTGGGTAAGAAAGCTGGTCTATCTCTATAGGCCTCACCAAAACATTCAGGTTCTGGTATGGAAAAGCTGGTAGTTCCAGGCCAGCATTGTTGGCTCTTGGGCTGAACAATTTTGTTCCCATAAATGAATGAGAAGGTAAACAACCTAGGGATGAAGCCCTTCATTTTTTTTTCAGTCATACTTCTTACTTTTTGGTGTTTGTCTGTGAGCCAAGACTGGCACCAGTCACAGCAAAGCAATATTCTGACAAAGCTCATCTGCCACTACTGTGTTAGGAAGTTTCAGAATTAACATGAGTACACAGCGTGACAGACGCTACCCCAGCTGTTGCAGATCTCATTTGGGACAGACCTCTAAAGCATTTATGTGACATGGTCAGGGGCCATTCTTCTTTTGCCTAAAAGGGATCATTTCTGAGAAGGTGCCAACTTCAGATCCTCTGCTAGAGAGCCAGCTGCCTTCCCCAGGGAATAATCCTGGAAACTGTGTTAATGGTCCTTTTGTACTTGAGGTTTGTCTCCGATGTGCAGCACACATTCCATGGTGCACAGGCTTCTCTGAAGCAGTTCAAACACACAATAGCACAAGACCTGAGTGACCTTCACAACACAAGAGCTGTTAAAAGTTTATTGGAAGGATCAATATCATCAGAGCAAACACTAAATAATGGATGTGAAGACAATGCAGTGGTTTGGCTGCAGAATGAGGAAATCCTCATGCTCTACTTTCATGTCAGCTACAAATTTGGCAGGAACTAAGGACATGGACTGGGCATGAACACCTTTTATCAGCATGTCCTGGGGGGAAAAAGTTTGAATACAAGTACTTGAATGTGGCTATCTCCTATACAACATCCAGCTTACGACATTACCAGGAAAACTTGGTACTATCTCTGCTGCATATACAGGCACATGCTTTGCAGGCAAGCTCTTCAGAAACAGACTTCTACAGTTCTATGATAAACACCTATTAAAAGTACTATTATTACAAAGTGATTGTTAACAGTGTTGTACTTATCAGTACACAAAATACTCTGTGTTACCATCAGATGTTTCAGACACAAACCCATAAACAAATCATCTGCTGCAATAAAAAGGAAAATTTGCTTATGTTTTTAAGTGATATCATTTAAACATATGATATTTAGAAAAACTCTTACTGAAATCATCTCTTTAGCTACCTCCTGCAAAATTGTTTCTTTTATAGGAGCAATATTATTCTTTCAAAACATAGTATTTGTGCAACACGAATTCTTTATTCTAGAAAACATCTTTATATGGTTTTCCTCCTTTTTTATGGAACACGTTTTGTACCATGAAAAATGGGACCAAAAAATGTAAGGAAGACTTAAATACTGAAAGTAATAAATAGGTGTCCTTGGGGGTTCTTACATTTCACCTGCAGATTACTTCCATGGCTTCAACTCTGTTTAGTACTCTGTTTAGCAGGGAGATGGATGTGTGCAAGACTCAGGCTAAGAGTATGACTTGCAGTTTTAGAAATCTTATCCACATTTGTACACTATAGTCTTATAGTTAGCTACTACTCAGACAAACATTCTAGTGATGTGAACCCACCCACTCACATTTCAGTTTCCTGGACAAAAGATAAAAGGGGAAAAGGAAGTCCTCAGCTTTTCAAAAGTATGCAATCGCAGACAGTATGCACACACAAACAGACCAGGAATTAGACAGACATCCTAAGTGAAAACAACAGAAGAAGTAATTCAGTTAGAACAATAGAATTCCTTTTGAACACACCACAAAAATTGTTTTCCCACAAATACCAACAAAATATTGTAAAACAAATGTTGTCAATATCACTGAAATGTAAGTCCTCTACATCTTATAAGGTTGGGCAAGTATAGTGTGGTTTTCAAATATCAAGTAATAGAATACGGGCAATGTTATTTTGCCCTACCTGTTGCCATTTGCCCTTAATTGCTGGATCTCTGATCGACTGGCAATGCCTCTGGATTTGCTGGATGACACCCTGGTAATATACCATAGAAGAGTCATAATTCCCAAGGAGTGCGTATTCTCTTCCTTTTTTGGCATTATCACAAATCTCTGCTAAATTCATCTTCACTCAGAAATCTAAAAGAGAACATAATCACCAGAAAAATGAATTTTACATGCTGTAGAATAATTTAGACAGTGACACTTTAGTGTTGTTATTTCTCTCATAGCTGAATTGTGTCTTTCCAACCCCGCTCCCATCCGGTCCTGCTCTTCTACAACCATTTATGTCTGGAGTATCTCTTTACTAGCCTAAGGTTTCAGATCATGAATCATAACTCTTTTATAGTGATAAAAACATAACTTCTTTGCTGCCTTTGGCCCCAATCCTGTCAAATTAATGTAAGCAAATTAAATGCCCTGCCCACACTGAACTTAACAAACTAAACTTTAATTTGTAGATCACCACAATGTATTAGCAGCCATCACCCATGAATCACAAATCACACGAGGCATTAAATTGCTTTTTATACTGTTGTATTACATATGTGCCTAAATATGCCAACCAGCATCAGGGATGTCTGCACTTCACACTTTCAAGAGCCCTCACCCTAATGAGATTATGATATGGTTGAATGACTGCTCTACTACAGATGAAGTTGAGAGCCTCATTCTGTTTAAATATTCTTTCCAAGTACTCTAACATCCACATGCTGACTTGAATTTTTTCATTAAATTTAACATGTCACTTTGGGATTTATGGCAGAGTTAGCAATCCAAATTTAACATTCCTTAGAACAGTGATTCCCAAAGTACAACCTTCCCCTAGTCCTCAAACTGTAGCATGACTTTAAGGCAAACCCATAGCCCAGCTTTTCCCAGTAACCATTCAAGAAAGCAATAACCCAGACATTCAGAATTAAGCTGTGTTGTACAGCTAGGTTTGTGTTTAAGGTTGAAGATTCAAGCAGCGCCTGCCCTTTTATCTGAATCTCATGTGACCCAAAGCTTAGGTCCTCACCACACAAAAAGACCATCAGTTCCTTTCCCTTGTCCTCTGACTCAGTATGTGTGGGGTCCCTGACATTCACCCAGATATAAACCTCTGAAAATGAAAAATAAAAAATTGCAATTTGTAGCCATGCAAAGCAGAGCTGCATTGACCAAGAGGGAGGAGGTCTCTCTGGAGGGTGGTTCACTAGCTGCATCTAGGGTTTGGCAAGACCAAGGAGGTGAAGAAGAAATCAGGAAGGAGGGATACAAACAGACCGTTCAGGCTGTACAGCTGAAAACAGCCTGTGGTACAGGGGCATACACAGAAGGAGCTGGTGGTAGCAGGCAGAAGCCACAACAGGGAGAAGCAACATTTTACATCCTAGTAAGTTATAAAAATGCTAGTAGGTTTTATAAACAGATAAGACAAGAGCAAGATGGCATTAAGGAGGACATGACTTATGCCTTTGTATTCCCTTGTGCTTCGCAAAATTCAAGCCCCTGACAATTTAAACAGATATCCACATGACATTCATTCTGCCCTGAGTGCTCCACCTGGAGGTGCCAAACTGATGGTCCTACCTGCTGCCAGCAGCTGCACACCAGGTCTGCTCCACCAGCTCGTCACTCCTGTTCCCTTCAACAAAGCCATGGAAACCTGCCACCCTCACTTAAACCCACAGGTCACACGGCTTCCACGTGGCTGAAGACTTTGATGGCAAGAACACGCTACTACCCCATAGCTGACACTCCACCAATAACAGCAGGACATTCTGGGGCTTTATTTGTCTTCATGCTGTGCTGCACATTTCAGCTTGCACATCATTCCCACTGGCTGTTGTAAACTTTTGGGCAGGAGAAAATTGAAGCCGGAAAGGGCGGCAACTCTAATCTTTTTTCCTGACATAGACAGGATACATCGTTACCGAGATCTAGATCAGCAGCAACTAAGACCATTTAATTTTTAAATACAGAAGATCATAACTAATACGAAAAAAAAAAGTTATGTCACTCACATTGCACTGGAAATGGATAAAATTGTAGGAACTGAAGATAGGTTCATTCTGACCCATTCAGATCGCATGAGTCAATTTATAAATGAACAGAACACCATCTGGGGCAGAATCCATTGACCTGCCTTCAAACACATCCAGGTTAGGATCTGCTGCACAACCAGCCTGTCACCATTAAGGGAAACATTAGTCAAATCTCCGGAGGTTTTCCCCATATGTAGTGAAAGAGAGAGACAGTAAATAAACATTTCTAAGGAATTGCTAAATTCAATTCCCAGAAATCCATTAAACAGAACACATACTTGCTTTACAACCTCTGCTGCCTCTTTGTTACAGCTAGTTCCCACCCTCTGGGCATATTTAACTCCCTCTTGCCTTAAGAGGGCTGACACTCACATCCAACTCCCCTTAATTCCAGAAGAGTCCCCTGCTCACCAAAGGAGACAACCTCCTCGTCTCTGTCTGTGGTGGAAGCTGGGTCAATCCACAGTCAGGAGGCAAGCCTTAGGAGCCATGCAAACATCTGCCAACTCCGGGACAGTGGTTAAACAAGAAAGCTGAGAAGCAGGATGCAGAAAAATTTACATGGTTTTAAAACAAGACTCTCACATTTCCTCCAGCTACCAAGAGTTTGGGGGCTTCCAGCCTCATGCTGGTGATGCCGAAGCTTAAGAATGGGCTTGATGCCCGGTGTGTCACACTGGAGAGCTTATGAAACATTGACAAGCACAGAAACTTGGAGCATGGAGGGAGGCTGGTGGATGTACACCTATGTACCTACTGAGCAGTCATTACCTCCAGAGCTAAGATGACAAAAGCCCCTGGATATTGCTCGTGGATTAAGGCACTTCAGTTTTTACTTACCTCCTACCCTAGACACCAAAGCAGGTCATACAGCTTGGAAAGGGCAATATAATGTCACCCATGTACCTGAGCCATATTTGAAACAGCAGCTGTAGGCCTCAGTCCTAAATCAGTGCTTTCCTGGAATCCCAGACAGTTCTCTGAGATTCTGCTGCTATTTAAAATTAATGCTAAAAATGGTCTAAACAAACTACAAGTCTCTTATGCACACCAGTGATGGTAATGTTACTTCAGAATAACCAAAGCAAATCAAAACAAGTAAGTCCAAAATCAAGGAAAAAATGTTTTTAGGAAGGAATTACTTCCTGTGTTGTTTTCTGGACATCCCATTCTGCAGTGTCAGGGATGGGGAGGGAGAAGTAACTACAACTAGGTGAGGGCTTTTTTGTGCTATGTACTTATTCTTTATTATCTGTTCTACATTGTATTATAGAGTTCATAGAACACTGGAAACATCCAAGGAACCAGAAATACAGAAATCATAAATAGCTAATTCTGTTGTTTGTTACTTGGGGCTTTGTTTAGATATTTAATTTTCCTACCATAGCACAGTCACATCTTTTAAGTAAATAAACAGCCAGGGACAACTGTTGTCAAGCACATTTAGAACAACCTACACGTTACTTGTGACACCAGCTTTTCATTCTATCATTGTGTGGTTCTTTCCTGCACTAGACCGTAACAGCTCCACTGCACGCCAAGATATCCTTGGAGATTCCTTAGTTCACGGATCATTGACAAGAAGAGACATTACAGACATTCATGTCGGCATAGCTGCCACACATGGGGTCTTAAGCCCACTTGTTAAAAACCCTGCAGTAGCCAGACTAAAAGGTCACAGGGGATATTAATCTCTATTCTTTGGAGCATAAGCTGATCTGATCCCTATCTGGGGTCAGAAAATAATTTTTCTCCCAGAACTAAAGCAACGCACAATTGAGCAAGATCCAAAAGACACTCTCTACTTTAACATTAAAGTATTATACACACAACACGTATCCATCCAGATACAGTGACTGAGTGAATGACGGGCAAAGGGGGACAGCTTGCTTAGCACACTATTCCAAACTTGCGTGCAACACCAGTGGGAATGGATGTAGGACTGACACCCTTCAACACATCTCTCTCAGCCTTACCTCACCACAGTGTTACCAGAGGCAGCAAATGCCCTCCCCTTAGAGGGGGGTCTGCAGCAGGGCTTTTCCTCTTGCTTGATCCTGAACATTCACTCTGCAAGTGCCAAAATGGAAGGCATCTGCCATCTTTACATGTCTCTTTTATGCATGTGTTTTGACATAACCAGTGACACAACTGTATCCCATTTTCTCCATAAGCCCTTGACTCCTGCACAGGATGGATTACTCTCATTAAATGGGCCATTACTCACTTTTGCTTTATTCTCATTGTCTCAATAGTCACATCAAGCCTTATTTAATACCTACTAATCAGACTTTTCCCCAAATCAGCTGTTAATTCCTCACTGAGAGGGCTATACCATACCTGGATTTTTCTGGACGTGTCTTTCTCTGATCAAAATTTTACCCAGGCAAAACAAAAACATTCCACAGCTCCCTGAGATTGCTGGACATATGCTTTCACGTCATGGCAGCCCTGCAGTACTGCTGACTGGACAGCTGAACATCTGGAAAGGCCTGGACATACGCTGATGAAGATTGGTTACTAATTCTGTTTCTCATTTTCTGTATATCAGCTGTGCATGATGTTGGGCATCCCGAAATGCAATATAAAGGTTACAAATAATGTCACAAGACAGAGAGTCACACTGTTAGGCATCATCTTCCAAATACAGTGCTTATGACTGAGGTTTGACCGTACATTTTCCACTTCTACAAGGCAGAGCCAGGATGACTCTGCCACCGCACAATGCCAGAACAGGTCAATTGCCACACAGAGCAAAGCAAGGAATTTCAGTGTTATGAGATTTTGATTTTAGGATTTATCCACTTTTCATGTGCACCCATTTCCATTGTCAGAATCTAAGCGATAAACTGAAGTTGTTCTTTCCTCAAACTCCTTTTACTGCTTGGAAGCTTTTCATTACAGTTAATTGAAACCTGCCATTCTTAGGTTAAGGCCATATTGGTTTTGTAAGCCAGCTTTGACCAGTTTCAAACTGCTCTCTCTCCCCCAATTATGTCTTCACTTAAAAAGAGAACAATGATGTAATTTTCAGTCTTTTCTTCAAACTTAAGGGTTGTTAAAATGAGACATGTGATAATATGACAATGCTTTACCTGAAAAAGCACAAACAGCAACACTAACTGGAACATTGTCAGAGGAACAAAAAAAGTATTTTTCCCTGCATGACATGTGATTTGTACTAGAAGCCTACAGAATTCTATTTCTGACTGAAATACAGACTATATTTTTTATGTGCTTGATACATTTTATTTGATTTTTAAGTTATTAAAAATGCAATAATTAAAAGAAATTGAATAAGTCTTTCCTGCTTTATTATAAAGATTATTTCTTTTGTTTTGGTGTTGGGTGCAGAACAACTGATCTTCATTTCTAATAATTAACTGTCCCTGTTCAGAAGCAATCGCTGATGCTGCAGACAGTTATCAGGCATTACGTTTGCATGACAAAAACATTTCAACTGATCATTGTCAGAGAAACTACAAACAAACAAAAGGCTTGCCAAGTTTCACAGCCAAATCCATCTTTCCCTGTTAACATGGCTTTGTTTAAACATGCAGCTGTGGTCCCATGGACTGGTGTGCAAACTACTAAGGATCACAACCTCACAGGATCCTAACTCCTGTTAAGAACATACCTATAAGTAAGGACATGGCTCAGTTCCAGCAGATTTGAATTTAAACTACATGTAAATGAATCAAAGATGAGAAATGTGCTATGCCAGTGCTGTTTTTTCCTTTTGCTGTGTGCATTAGCAGTGACAAGACCAGCTACAATGGCAGCAGCAGCAGCTCTGGGGTTGCAGCAGGTTATGTCATTCTTCAAAGCAGCACACGCGCCAGATAAAACACACACACACACATACACACACACACTGTGGTCCAGGAAACCCGGCACCAAGGGATCTCTCAATTCAGTCAGCTGCTTTTGCTAACTGGTTTTTGGCCTCTTTGCACTGAAACTCTGTTTTGCAATAGCAGACATGGAGTTAATGGGGAAATGTGTATGGAAGTGGGAAGGAGAAAAAGCATGTATGCAGGCCTCAAACTATTTTTGTGTGCATTCTTCTGAGACTTAACTTGAAACAGAGAGTTACTTTGAATGCAAGTGAAAAAAAAAAATCTTCAAGTGAAGTAAAAACATTCACCACAAGTTAAAAGGAAACACATAAGAAAACACTAAATAGGTGGTCAGTGTTTTAATTAAATATTAATTTGGAGATTTAAATTAGAGATTTCATTAGTTTGGTGAACCAAACAGAAAGCATCCTGGAGAATGAAATGGCCATTTGCAGAGCCTTTGATGTACACTTTTCTGAAGAAGTAGAAAGAGGAGAATCAGAGACGGCTGTGCTATTCCTAAAACTGACTGTGAACTGTATCCTTCTCCAGGCACCTCATATACTAGCTTCAGACACATCCATATGGTCACATCACCATTATGTGGGATAATGAGGTGTTCACCAGCAAGGCTGGGTAACGAAAAGAGCTAAAACAAATGCTGTGGGGCACTCTGGGGAGCATAACTCCATATACACACTGGTCAGGTAGTGAGAGGCTTGCCAGCTTCTGTTCAATCTTAGCCCTGCTGGACCCAGGCTGGCTCCACACGTCTCTCCTCTCCAGCACAGCCCTTCAGGGCTTCTGGCATTTGTATCAAAGCAAACCCAAGCCCTTCTTCAGGGACCAGGTCTGAGGTAGATTGGTCAACTCCTCCTCTGACAGGATGCAGGGCCCAGATACCTGAAGGATTCTGCAGGGCCTGTCTGAAGCTCAACAAAGTGGAACCGGGTCCGAGTCAATAATCTCTCTGGGTCCTTTGTGGAGCCATTTGCTTCTCTGCATATCAGGTGTGTAAGCACTTCTGGTAGAGCAAACATGCCACCAAAGACTCCCAAGATGGGTCTGCACAGAGCCAGCTCGGGTTCAGAGTGTTTCTTAGGTCGGGCTCTGTGCCAAGAAAGGCAGTGAGCCGGCTTCTGCACCTGGCCCTAGACACAGCACACCCATATTTCCCTAGCACTGCAGCCCATGAGCCCTACCAGACCACAGTCAGCTCCATAAAGACTCAGTGCTGCTGCTGCTACACTCCCAGCTCAGCCAATCTGCAACCTAGAAAAGCTTTCCATGAATAATTCCAGGTTTAATATACTCACACGTGTTTATAACCCTGACCCGTAAGGTCAGAATTTTGGGCTGAATACTTTTCCACCTTTTGAACCCCACTCTGAATTTCAAAGAATTGGCTCTTTAGGACTAAGAATATTTATTACTTAAGTAGAATAGTATATATTTTTTAAATATACATTTATATGCATATTGCTGTTGGAGCTACAGTATCAAGTCTTCAGATTTCTCAGCTCATCCCTAGAAGAGTCGGCTTTTTTTTTAATTAAATTAATTACACAGACAACCAGATAAAGGTCTATTATTGTTTTCTTGTATTCCATTTAGTTTTCTGTCTTTTGATTGGGATTAGGCCAGGGCAGGATTCATTTCTCCCCATTACCTGCTCAAAAGCCCAAATCTCCAAGAGCCAAGCACCCTGGAAGCATGCTGCAGCTGTTCACTTCTGCAGTCTGGCAAGTACCAGGAGCTGCAAGAAGCCAAAGCCTGTCTAGGATATAGCTGACATAGGGGTGGGGGGAAAAGGAAGAAAAAAGAAACTGCTCAGCAATCTGCAACTGCAAAAAAAATCAAGCATCCATTGGAAAGAAACCCATCTCTGTGAAATGTGAAACTGTAGTAGGAACAGACATTCAATATTCATATACAAGGGAGTACTAATGCACAGATGCTTTTAAGATACAGATTTTCAGGAAGAAAAAATGACACCCCATTATATACCAATCATAAACACGTGTATTGTAAGCATGATACATAGAGAAACCATAATTTTTTCCCCTCACAGCTGTTAGAGAATACAAGATAAAGAATAACATTAGAACTGTCAGCAAAGGAAATGAAGAGAGAAAAGGGACAAATGCCAATACTGACATCATAACAGAAATTTTGGGGGAAAAAATAGAAATGTAGCAAAATAATTTTTTTAAAGTAACACTGTGTCTAGACCACCTACTACAACAAGCTCAACAGAGCCTAAGCGTGGTAGGAGACGTGAAACTGGAAACTACAAACGCCAACTGGTTGGGGAAACTTTCCAGGGCTCCCTCTGACCATTGCCTCCTTCGTACCCATTCCTTGCCTCCGGTCTGCTCTGCCTTCTGCACAGCCCTCTCCGTCCATCTGCTCCACCGCTCCTCCCCCAGCACACCGCTCCCCTTCCATCCATCCATTCACCTATGTTCCCATGTGCCCCTTTCCTTGTATTCCCTCTCTCCCCCACTAGCATCCAGACGCCCCCCAGCCCATCCTCCCCTCACCGCAGCCACCCCCCATTCACTCGCCTGCCC
>VZTJ01000496.1:392-81852 GCA_013397795.1 Orthonyx spaldingii | reverse complement strand
CGGCGGCGGCGGGCGCGGGGAGGGACGGCACCGCCACTCCGGCCTCCGGGGCGCCTCCGCCTCGTTCTGCCGGCGGGGAAAGGGGCCTTTCCTAAAGGAAAACCCCGCGGCACCGCCGGTGATGGCTGCCCAGCCCGCGTTTGGCTGCCCTCGGCAGGGCTCGGCGCTGAGCATCCCGGGCGGAGAGCGTCCCGCTCGCTGCGGGAGCTGGAGCGGCGCCGTGCCCGGCCGGGCAGCAGGGAGGGAGGGCCGGAGCAAGGCGCCCGGGCTGGCCGCCGAGCGCCGGCCGTGCTCTACTCTGTGCTGCGCCAGTGCTCGGGTCGGGGAAGCTGGAAAGAGAGTCACAGGATGCGTCAGGCTGGAAGGGACCACAGGGGGTCATCTGGTCCAAACTCCCTGCTCAAACAGGGCCATCCTGGAGCGCATGGCGCAGGATTGCGTCCAGACACTTCTTGAATAGCTCCACTGAGGGAGGCTCCACAGCCTTTCTGGACAATCTGTTCCAGTGCACGGTCACTGCACACTAAAGAAGTTCTTTCTCGTGTTCAGCTGGAACTTCCTGTGCATCAGTTTCTGCCCTTGCGTGGTGTCCTTGTAGCTGGAACTACCGAGAAGAGCTCTGAATTCCCATTAGAGCTCATTCACACTCTGAATGCAAACCTCATCTGCCTCCACCTCGGCTGTGGGAGTGTCTAGGAAATGCAGAGCGTACGTTTGTCCTGCATAGGCACGCAGAAGGGGACTGGACCATCTTTGCTATAGCGGTTTAATACGCTTTTATAGTATAGTAAAGGAACAGATTTAGGGATTTACCCTGTTTCTGGACCAAAGTGGTATTTGGTGATCACAGGCAGCCTCATAGGGCGGCACCACCCAGGTCGTGTCATCTCCTGAGGGCGGATGTTACCTAGCGTTTCTGAAGCATGCAGCTCACGGTTAATACGAGTAGCCTGGTGTCCTGAGAGGGGAGCCATGCAGTTATAAACCTTTCTAGGGATGTAATTTCACAGTTAATGCAAGCCAGCCCGTGTCTGTGTTGCCACCAAAAGGGGCAGTCCTGCATTCCTCTCTGATCATGACCATGCCTTCCTGTTTGTTATTTACACCGCAGTAACACTGATGGTGCCATCTGGCAAGGCAAGCCTGGGATCTGACCTGGTGGAGAGCCAGTTATGCTCCTCCAAAAAATTAACCGAGTTCAGCTGGACAAAGTTCCCGAATTAGCTGAGTCTGTAGAGCTGCCGCAGGCATAAGGACGGCAGAGGAGATGTGGAGGCAGGAGCAGCCCACTGAAATCCCAGCGGATCCGAGCTGTGTTTCTGTGTGCAGCTGCACCACTGCAGTGAGCCCTTACTGCTGAAACTGCTTTGTGACTGCTCTGAGAGTGTTCCAGTGACGATGATCTTGTGATCACACCTGATAGTAGTATGTGATTTTTCCGGAAAATTTCTGTTGTAGTTACTTTAAGGTAGCAGCAAGAGGTTGTACCTCACAGTAAGGTTCTCAGAAATGCTAACTGACACAAGTGAAAGAGCAGGGATTGAAACTAAAAGCTCAGTATTCCTCTTAAACAATACAGCATGCGTGAATTTGTCACTCATATATTTACAGACCTTGCTTCCCTCAAAATCATGTGGAGATTCTTACATCTTTGTGAGGATTTTGGAACCAGGGCCAAAATCGTGATGAATTCATAACAGCTGCAACTCTGGCTTCCCCCTTTTCCAGATTTCTTAGAACTTTCCTGCCCATGACATCAACTCCTGCTGGTTTTTCACATACTCAAAGTCATAGATGCTGTGCAGACCTTAGAGAGTTCAGCATTTCTAGGGGAGAGCAGATGATAAGCAGCTTTGTCCCAGCACTTCTATAATATCCCTTCCCACGAGACTATGTACCTCTTATCACATTAGGCAACATGTTAACTGCTTTGTCTGAGGATTGTATCCCCCCCAGCTAGGAAATTGTGACACAGAGAAGGTTGGTTATTTGGTTGTAATCTTTGTTTGTGTGGCTGGGGTTTTTTTCCCCCATCCTTTTTTAAGTAATGATTGAGTCTGTTGGGGCTGTTTCCTAGTGGCAGAGGGTCCCCATACTACAGCTGGCCTCCCTTTTGAAAAGCAGTTGCTCAACACCAGAACAATAGCAGTGCCAACCTATTTTGACCTCTCTGAGGGAAGGTTTGGTAAGCACGGGTCTTCAGAGTTTGCCAAGATATGCTAAGTGACTGTGTCAGGAGGAAGAACCATCTCTTCAAGTTCCTGGCCATGCACGCTAGGTATATAGGGTAACTCATGTTGGAGGGGACCTCAGAAGGTCATCTAGTCCAGCCAGACAATCAGAAGTTCATAAACCTGTTAATAAGGCAGAAGAATGATAACTGTAATCGTGAAATTTCATAGTGTTTCCTATTGCTGGGTCAAATTTGAGCAAATCTGGCTGGACTGCTGCAAAAAATACTGCTTCCCTGACCTCCTTAGTGAAGGTTCCTGCCTCCACAACAGTCCCTGG
Source organism: Orthonyx spaldingii (assembly GCA_013397795.1). Classification (NCBI taxonomy): domain Eukaryota; kingdom Metazoa; phylum Chordata; class Aves; order Passeriformes; family Orthonychidae; genus Orthonyx; species Orthonyx spaldingii. Next base: position 79,341 of record VZTJ01000496.1, on the reverse strand, counting down.
ATTGGAAAACATTAATGTTTCTAAGCTATTTTAATGCAAAATACGATGTTAAAGTCATCTTATGAGCAGTTTAGGCTAATTTGCTGGACCTTGTGTTGAAGCAGCTGGGACTAGTGCGTGTGTCTCGTTCTACCGACTCTGCGGTGAGACAGTAATCTCAGGCAAAGAGGAGGTAGGAAACTGCTGGGAGGAGAGGTGACACCTTAAGCCTCTGAAGCTTGTTCTACTCTGAGTATATTCTCATGAGTTACAACTTTTTATTTTTTGATAGAGACTATAAACCTAGCAGTTCTGGATAAGACATGATGTGGGTGTCAGCGACTGTGGTTAGGCAGGATCCAGCTGTGTTGGTGGAGGAGAGCATTACTCACAGCCAGACCCCAGAGACTTATCATGCCCCTTTCCAGCAATCTGCAAATCTGCCAGAAGAGCTGATTGTGTGCCCGCTCCCTCTGATTTATTCTAGTCAGTTCAATCAGAAGCTGATATAAATTAATGTAACTCTTTTGCCATGAACATTAGATTTGGTTCAGAAGTGTCTCTTCAGCTAGAGTAATTGCAGATACTGTCAGAGAACTTTAAAGCTGTGCACTCTTAGGGTCTCTGTCAGATTAACAAAACTGGTTTCTGAATTTATTTGGTTATCATTACATAAATTCCATTGACTGGAGGACTGGCACAGGTGTTTAGCACAAAGTCGCAGAGAGCTTCATTTGCCACCTCCTTCCACCCGCAAAGTTCTGCAAGGAGAAGGTTGAAATCATGTGAGAACTCTATGAATTATGAACTGCCCTTTGCTTCTGTCTTCCCTTCCCCTTGCAATTATATTTAACTAGACTACAGGAATTATTGTGCCTTCATAATAAGCTTTAATGCTCACATGCAAACATAACTCTTTACCAAAGGTCTTACAGGCTGTATGGAGAAATGCTGTAATAATGAAAAGTGAAAAACAATAGGGAAGCAGTAGGGAGAAGAAGGTGCATGTTACATATTCATGGGCATTAACCTTCCAAGGGAAGTTATGCACAAGTCAGTAAAGGCATCAGTAGACTGTTAATTTTCATATACACATAGTAATTGTTCTTCTGCATAGATATTTTTATGGAATGATATTTACGAGTATGACACATCCACCAATTTCTCTCCTAGGAAAGAACCTCAGAGTCTGAACCTTGAGAAAGAGTTAGTCAACATCCTTCCCACAAGGCACATCTCAAAGTACTGTGAATTGTTAATAGAGAACAGTGTAAGGGAAAGCAGTTAATTTTCAAACGGGATTTCAATTAAGCCAGAAGGTGAGAGGAGGAATAGACAAGGGTGTTTTTATTTATCTGGTCAATACAGACATCTGTCTTGTAGACTGCCTCTGAGTTACGACTTTGGGGATACAATTCCTGCTTTGACCAAGGTGGATTGTGCCCTGAATGTGCTTAATTTTTTTCCAGTGCTTACAGCAGACTTGTGTGATCAACATAAACGTAAGTGTTTGCACTGTAGATGTCTAAAGATAGATGACAGGAGTCCCACCCAATGTGTTGCATTGTTAGAGCCATAGAGCCAAAGCTGTCATGGCAGTTTTGAGTAGGTTGATTAAAATGATGAAGAACAGGCCAGTGTCACATTAATGGAAAGCACAGGTGGAAGAGAAGAAGACATCTTTGAGATGGGTTGAAGCATGCCCAGAGTACACTGAAAAAACCCCACCTGTTCTGCTTTGAGTCTGTGGACAGAAATTGGAAAAATAAACAGGAACTAGGATATTGTGTTTCTTTTATGTGTATACTTAACATGCAGATGCATTTTGCATATGTTGGAGTATTACTTTTTGGAGAAGGAATAAGAAAGTAGTTTACAGCAGTCAAAACAAAGAGAAAGGAAGACTTGGACAGAAACCTCAGAGAAAGTAGAGTGATGCCCAAGGAGCTGTGTGTCAACAACTGTTAAGTGAAAACCCAGACCAGGAAAGAAAGTTTATTTACACTATCTTGGTCTTGTGGCAGACCACTAGACAGTATCAAGTGGCAAAGTTCCCTAAGTCTGTCTGCTGGGGTTGAGAGCTGAGAGAAAATCTCTCGTGATGTGCTTTTGTTTGGTGGTACAACTCTTTCATGATAGAGTGTGAATTTTAAGCTATTTTTCTAAAGGTGTGACATTCTGAAGTTGCACTGTCTGTCCCACTGCAATAAGTTTGAACCTCACTGGCCAGCTTCTACTACATTTTCAAAAGGATGGAGGTCTAACCAAGTTCCTTTTAGTTTTGTAGTAAATAGCACAGTAGAAAAGATACACTCAGCTGGTGCTTCTGCTGAGCACAAGGCAGGCAGAACTTGGCTGTTGTAGATTTCATGTGGCAACAAGCTGCCCAGTGTGCCCGTGTAAAATGACCCGCAGCTGCCCAGTTAAGGATTCTCGCAGCACCTACTTCTGTGCACAAGTTGCAATACCGTGCATGATCCATTGGCAGGTTTCTTGAAGGGATGAGTGCTAAGTGGAAATGGATACAACACCATAGGATAGTAGGCTTTGATAGTTTGAACCAGTTACATCAGTTGAGCCCATTAACTCAGGCATGGCCATGAATTTAAAGTCATGCTGGTACATATTATTCTCATTCCCCTGTAGAATTTTTTCTGCCTTAGCAGTGGTGGTTTCAAATAAGAGAGCTGTTGGGCAGCTTTTTGCACACACTGTGTAGATGCCCAAACCACTAGAATAAACAAAGCACAGTCTAATACATATTAATGGCTTGCCCAACATTTTTGATTTCTTAGGCATGTTAGTTCCAGTTCCGCAGTGTGAGGCACTAGAAAATGAATTAGTTTTAACAATCCACTCCTGTAAACATATTCATCCAGGAGAGAAGATAGATACATTTAAAGAGCATTCCTACCACAACTGTCTCATATAGTCCTTTGAATAGTGCTGTGATCAATGGCAATGAGGATATTTACACTGGAGAAAGATGCACTGAAAATTGGTGTTCTGGTGTGTGTCTAAGTATCAAGATTTTGAAAGAACAACTTCACAACCTCTGTTGTCTGTTAATAATTTCTGAAACCCCCATCACTGAATACATAAAAAGTTCTGAGTAGGTAGGAGCAATGTAGACAAGATGTAATTACAGATCAAAGTTCCTAATTGAAAAATTTAAAAAAAATGTTTGAGGAGAGCAATAAAGTTAAATATACACTGGTGATCATTGCGAAGAATCTCTTTTCCCTTTCTGGTCCCCTAAAATGATTACTACTGGGAATTTGCAGTGGTTTCCATGTGAACAACTTAATCTGGTTCGTATTTTGAGAGTAAAATTGGGAATCTTTTTTTAACTCAAAATTTGGACCATCACTGAGCAATGTGCATTTTGTTAATGTTGTTCATTTATCTAATAAATGAGAAACATGGTTGTGTCAGTAGAGGATCGGTGGCACAAAGAACAGTATCTCATAAAAGAACAGACATTGGTATCACAGCTTCAGTGAAACATGTTTTAAACTATTATAACATCCCATTCACATTCTCAGGGGGAATATTCACTGCCTACGTTTAAACATCTAACTTAGATGCCTAAATTAGGAGGCTTGTCTCCCTAGATGCCTTGCGTAGTTGAAGGAGTGAGAGAGGCTCCTCCAAGAGAGCAGTTCAGACTGTTATTTAGGCTTCTGCTCTGAATTATCATCCAGAGGAGCCTCTTCAACTTTGAATGCCTTTCTATGCTATTCTTTACATCTTTTCTTTGGCAACTAAACTGACTTACCTGATCTCCACCCCTCAGCACTTGTTATTGCCTTCTACTTTACATATCACTCTGTCTCTTGGGCTAGTACAGGGGTTGATGTGGTGGAACTGCCAACTAGGTTGGTGAAATCATCTGGGTTAAAAGGAGCCCTGCACAAGAAGGTGTAACTTTTAACCTAGGTCATGTCTCTGATCTTCTTTATTGCATGACCTTGTGAACTGGTCTGAGGACGGGATGAGCTTTAGCAAAGGACAGAAATGCACTGTTGACCTCAGGGACCTGTTTGCCAAGTGTGTCACCAAGAAAAAGATGTGTTTAACTTTGAGATGTAAGTTAAGGAGACTGAGTCTTGTATCTAAGCATCGTTCTGTTCAAGCACATGATTTTTATACCATTACAGTTTCACAAATGTCATGGAAGTTTATTCTGGTTTGCATCACTATAAGAAAGATATAATCTAGCCATGTATCTCTGTTATCTGTGTAAAAAGTGGCTGTAATTTAAACAGAATTATTTATAGGATTTACAAATGTACCATGAAAAGGTATGCCAAACTTTATAAATAAGCCTAGAAGTATGGTGTTGCCACTAGTATAGAGCAGCTGCAGTCAAGTTGGAGTAGCTTAGGAAGTTCCCCACCCATCAGCCAAGGGCTGCTAATGTTTCAACAGACATGCTGGATGCAGTGTACCTACCTTTAATGGTTTACAGTGCAGGCATCTGCTCGTAAACTAGTTGTCTTAAATTCTTTTCAAAATCAATTGAAAATCCAGCCTTTTAGATGATACTTTATATGAATCATAAGAGATACTCAGATATGAAATGCCTACATTTGGGCAGCTGAATCTCACCTCCAGGCTGAGCAGCTGCTCCTCGTACACAAAGCACTGCTGACTACAACAAGCGAGATTCAACTGCCCTGTGTGCTGACCTCTAAAACCACCCAGGCTCAGCTGCTAGTATATCACTAAAGCTTCATTTTCTGATTATTAAAACTCATTCCAGGTCAGACAGACTTGATGCTACTGGTGTCCACCACCAAGACACTTTTGCAGTCTCTGGCAGTTATTTCATGTTGTTACAGAACTAACCATCCTGTTATAAAACAGTTTTCTTTTAAAACAAGCACGTATTAGGAATGCTAGCCACAAACCCAATGAGGTGAGAGAACTATTAGTAGTTTTTAATAGTTTTGCATGGCATCTTGTGCTGCTTTTTAAAGTTCTGTGGTCATTAGATAGGCATCTTAATAACCTGTGAAGAGATTGTTTAATTATATTTATCTGTGACCTTCCATAGCTTGACCTACCTAATTGCTTCTTTTAACTGAAGTATTCACCTCTTTCTGGTCCTTCTATGTGCAAGTAAGAATAAAAATATTCCTAAAGAATCAAGTAAGGAAGAAGCTAAAATCCACAAGGAAGTGAACTTCTATATGCTAAGCTGGAGTTAAACCTATATATGCTGTTGTCTTCCTGTATGTATTTCCTCATTCAAATAATTTTTCATGTCACCTTAAAAGAAAAAAAAAGGGGGGAAGTGTTGCATTTAAATTTCATGTTTGATGCATTTTTAAATGTAATGAAGTTACAAAATGAGCCTGTTGTGGCTTAACCCCAGTAGGCAGCTCAGCCCCACACAGCTGCTCACTCACTCCCTGCCCAGTGGGATGGGAGAATTAGAAGGGTAAAAGTGAGAAAACCCATGGGCTGAGATAAAGACAGTTTAATGGGTAATGCACAAGCCACACAAGCAAGCAAAGAAAATTAAGGAATTCATTCACAACTTCGCACAGTCAGCCATCTCCCAGGAAAGCCAGGCTCCATAATGCTTAATGATTACTTGGGAAGATCAACATCATCACTCTGAACATCTCCCCTTCTTCCTTCTTCCTCCAGCTTTATATGCTGAGCATGACACCACATGGTCTGGGATATTCCTTTGGTCAGCTGGGTTCAGCTGTCCCCGCTGTGTCCCCTCCCAGCTCCATGTGCACCCCCAGCCCATCACTGGCAGGGTGGGGTGAGAGGCAGAAAAGGCCTTGATCCTGTGTAAACCCTGCTCAGCAGTAACCAAAACATCCCCATGTTATTACTGTTTCCAGCACAAATCCAAAACATAGCCCTATACCAGCTACCGTGAAGAAAATTGACTTTATCCAGGCCAAAATCAATACAAGAGCCTTAAGTCTTCACATCCTTTTACAGTGGACAAATACATGTATGATGAGGGTACTTGTGCATAAGAAGATATAAGACTGGGGTTTCCGTAATTACAGGTTGCAAAAGAAGAACAAAGGTTATTAAAAGAAGTTGTTCTGAGCGCACAGGAGAATAATATTCTACGGATTTCTCAGGATGGGGAAGGTGATCCTGTGCTCTTTCTGCTTGTCACCTTTTATCATTTTTATCCTGGGTTTGTTTTGCTGAGATAACAAAATCCCCCTCCTACTGCGACAGTCCTTGGGACCTTTCTACCTGATGAAAGCGGTCTCCAGCACCACTGTTCAGTGCAGTGCTGGCTGATATGGGCAGACAACCTATGCCATTATTTGCAAGTGTCTCCAAAGTCTGTATCCACACAAGAGAGGGAGCAGTTTTCCATCCCAAGGCTCAGTGGTGCGTGCTGATTCACACCCAGGATGCTTAGGGCTACTCCAGACTGCTCTGTCCATGCCACACAGCCCTGTACCCTGGATCTCATATGCATGTACCTCATGGTGTCCCTTCTCTGCCCAGTGCAGAACCTGCAGGAACAGTGTTGGAAGAGAGCATGGGTCCTGGGGAGCCAAATATAATGTTCTTGGCCTTATTGCCATTTGGGGGGAATCCTGACAGTGAACTGCTCAAGATCCATGCCTTATCTTGAATGCATGGGATGTACCTGAAGAGGTCCCCAAGGAGAGAGCTACAGTTCAGCAGAGGGGACAGTTAGGTGCTCAGGCTTCCTCCCATGACCTCAGTGTGGGACATAGTCGTGACATGTTGTAAGTGCCCAATTTTAGTCCTGTGGTGAGATGAGTCTAATATAAACACACACATTCATCTAGATTAGCTGAGCACGTGTTATTGTATGCAGATTTTGGAAACACAAGTGGCTAATACCATATATCAGAAGCACTTTACTCTTTCATATATACTACTGAAATAAGTCACTTACATTCCTAGTTAGTAGCTCTACCTGCAGCTCGGCAGAGCTTTGGCTGGGTCTTAGATCTAAAGATAAAAATTACCTTCCTGAGATAGCCTACACTTCAGTGATATTCTTAGTAAAAATGCAGTGCAAAAGTGGAATAGATTATATTAATTGTTGTCTAGGAGCTTTCTATCCACTGCATAGGAAGCTTTTATTATATTTTTCATCGGGCCATATGGCATATAAATATAATGTGCTAAATTACTAATGCAGGACAATAAATAACATTATGATTATGTGTTACAGGTGCCACCTCATACATGCACAACAAGTAATTATAGTTGGAATGAGTAATGGAGATTTGAGTGTTATATCTAGGAATATATTAGAAAGGACACAGTTTGTCATTAAGGATGGTAATTGTCTCATCTCACTTTGCAGATTCAATAAGTAGGTGTCCATACTAAGCCAGTCATCTGTGACTGCATCTGTGATCAGTGGAGAGGAAGAGGGACTTCAAAAGATAAATGGTCCCTCCTCTCTTAGACAAATATTTTCAGAGGACTGCATCTCAAAATCTCACACAAATAGAAAATCTTCAACATCTTTCTGGGGGGAAAAAGAACATCCAGGAATACCTGGTCACACATTGTAACCCTTCTCAGATGAATCTCCAAGTCTTCTCTGCTTCAGTGAACAATCATCCATAATGAAACTTTTCATGATGTTTATTTAAGCCTTTTTTATATGTTCCAGTGATGAAAGTTGCAGCCTATACCAATGCTTAATTTTCCTTAATCCTGGACTGTTGTCTAGTGGTTTAATGTAAATCTCCTTTGCTGCAATTTATCCCTGTTACTTCTTGTTCTAATAGGCATAAACAAGTTTATTTCATCCTTTTTCACAAGTACTTTCCACATAAAGATTCCCCTGCCCCCAGTTTTCTTTCTTCCTGACGTCACTTGTGTTTTGACACTGAACTAAAGTACTAGTAAAGTGATATTAGTAGGACTTAGGTAGAGTTAAACCTTCCCTCCCCTACCCTTCACGGCCTCCAGTAAGCTCAGTGGTGCACAGACTCCATGTTAACATTGGTATATCTTGCTGCACTCATGGTTGTGGCACCATAATGCTGTTGGTCTCTCAGCCCCGACTAATTTCAAGTTAGCACTCCCAGCTCCTTCCTGGTAAATCGGGGAGAGGAGAGGGTTAAGTGTTTGGTTGTTGGACATTTTTATGGACACTAGCTGGTTCATAGCTTTCCAAGGCATGATGTCCACACTCAAAAGTGACAGTCTGGGGCTTGTTAGCCAGTGTTTACAAGCGTAATGTAGTTTTTGACTCATAGCTGCCTTTTTTTGTTTGCTTGCCATTTTCACTGACCTCCCATGCTTTCTAATTTCTTTGCAGTGATACTTTCATAATTTCCACAAACTGTTCAACAGAAATCCAGCCATTTTGTTTGAGTGTACTGAAATATACTTAAGGATCTTGTGAGTTATGCTTCACACAGAACATTTCACAGAACTATATGTTATACCATAGAATTGTTCTTAGCATGCTAATTTCAAACATATTTTTCTTTAGATTAGTTCATAAAGAGAGAGGAAGGAAGATATTTAGCTCCAGACAGCACTTGCAATAGAAATCAGTTATTTCTGTACAGCATCTTCCCTTTGAAATATCACTAAATGATTTCCAGAGAGAGGAAGAATGTAATTTAATGATCCCTTACACAGCTCAAACACCTTTCATCAGAGCATCTCAAAGCATTTCAGGCAAGCCTCAAAGCTTGTCTGTTTTTCCCCAACTATTTCAGTTGGCCTAATAAAAGATACTGTCTTCCTACACACATTGTATTGTTTAGCACTCAAAGCATTATCATACTTGTTTTACAGACAACTAAAAAGGGCACAAAGAATCCACGTAGTTTTATTTGAGACAGTGAATCTAAGGTGAACTCTGTGGGGTCCAGTTTTCACTGAGTCTCCAGGATGTGCAGAATACATGTTCTCAGATTACAGGCAGACGTGTAGAGCAGAGTCTTCATTCCACTGACATCGGTGGCAAAGTTCCCATTGATCTGAATAAGGCTGAAACTGCGTCCTAGCTTTTCTAGCTGCTGCCTGCCAAAGCCAACTTCAGACCTGTGCATCCTTCCCATCTTCTGCATCACTATTAGTAATGGAGGTTCTGTCACACCATGCCTGCCACACCATGCCTGCCGTTTCCCCCTCAAGAAGGGATCAAGACAAGTCTAAATGAGGAATGAGAGACCCCAGCAACAGGAGGGAGTCTGTGCACAGTGAGTGTGTGCTGTGTGGTTAACAGGCTCCCTGCAATCACTGCAAATCCTTGCATCTGCCTGCATGCTCTCTGTGGTGACAAAAGGAGCCCTACAAAGAGCCCTGACCTGGATGTGTGCTGTCCTTGCTCATGAGTGTCCCAGGTTGCAAATGTGTTGCTGACACCACCAAAAAAAAACCATGTCAAGTTTCTGTTATGATATCTGACCTTTTAATTAAAAGACAGTCTAACCATTTTGAGAAAATCTAGAAATCTCTTTCAGCTTCATTTTTGCTTAATTAAGACTGTAGATTTGGGCATACAGTACCAGATGCATCCAAAGAAACTGTTGTTTTAAGAAATTAGAGCCTCAAAACAATGATCATTAAGGTTTTTTTATATAAGGTCTGTGGAGTATGCACTTTCATCTGAAGCCATATTGTACAACAGAAATACAAACACTTTAAAATACAGATTACAAAAAGGAACACAGAGAAAATGCCATATACAGATGTCTTCTGCTATTGAGGATAGATGAATACGGTCCTGATGAGAAGGAGAGTATGTGTCCGTTCTCACTCCCTGTACTGTCCATTTGTCCCTTGCTACAGGGGTCTTCCCAAGCTTGATGAGGGTTCAGCCTGGCTGGCTGGTCGTAGTATATTCTTGTTTATTTTCAAGCAAAATGATCGCTAAATCCTCTTGCCGTAGTGCTAGACTGAGAACAGAAAGCTCTTGCCCATCTGGTATTTGTTATCTTCAGCTGCCTTTCCTCTTTCATAGGTATTTCAGGTCATGGATAAGCTAGAGGAAAAAAGAAGGTTTTTCATATCACCAGTTTCAATTTGAAGGTAAAGAACACCAAGCAGACCAGGTCTGAGAATAACTTCCAGGCTCACAGAAACATTTTCATGTCTTTTTGGCAAAATTAAATGCTGGTGTTTCTATACACATCTTGTATTACAATCCACTTGCAAATCTTTATATCTCATCATTCTCTCATTGTGTTGGAAAACAATATGTGGGAGTTTCTTTCCATACTAGATCTTTGTGGGTAACTTGCTAGTAAACTAATTTTACATGACTCAGATTTAAATAATAAAAAGGCTTAACTCCAGTCTGAGAAGAGTTTATTGTCCACAACTGTAGCCTAGAGACAAACTCCAGCACCTTTGGGACTCGGCTGAGGCAGCAATTAGGCAGCATTTTATTGTGATGCAGTGAGTGCGCAAAAGATGAAGCTGGACTACTCTCAAGAGCTTAGAAACAAAATTGGCTTCCTGGAGAGAGAACATAAGAAATCTGGCAACCTAAAAATATTTAAAGAGCTTAGGGTCCCAGGGGAGAATTTCAAGCTATTGAAGTGGAAAAGACTGAGCATTTGCTAAGATTGAAAAAAAAAGGGGAGGGGGGGGGGGACATGAAAAACGACAAAGTGGGGTTTTTTTTACTGTAGCATTTTTCAAAGGGGAAAATATAATAAACCTGAAATCAATCAGTAACACAGACTTCAATGCAGCGTTCCAAATCAAACAGCCCTGGCTTGAAAACAGGAGTCAAAAGAGATTTTTTTTTCATTTCAGAATTATAAGGGATTGAGGCCAAGAAACTATTAAATGAGGTGAAAGGTCTAGGCTAGAGGGCATCTTGAGCAAGTCTAATGAAGTCATGGTTGCTTCAGCAGCCACATTCCCGAAGGGTTTTGCTGTGTCTGTCACTGTGTCTGTGTTCCTCTGAATCTGGCTCCCTGGCCTCTGCGGTTCCGTGCCACAGCGTGCTCCACCAGGCACCCTACAAAGCCCCCTTCCACAGCCCCATAACGTGTAGCATCCCTGTGTTGAAACGTGGCCGTACAAAATGTGATTTATCTCGCCCGTCATTTGGTGTGTGTTGTGCAGGCGTTCACCTGGGAGCTGGCTATGCCTGACTCCATGTATTATCAGCGGGGAGCAGCAGGAGCTCACCAAGCACAGTTGAGCTCAACTGAGTGTAAATTTCTATCTTATGCCAAAAGTGTCTGCTTCTCTCTCACTTAAAACGGCATCCTAAGGTGACTAACTCCCAAACGGACACCTACCGCTTAAACATCTACATTTGTTCAATGAGCTCTACCCACATAACCAGCATCACCCCAGTGCAGACTGTGTGTTAGAGGTTTCTCTGCTGTTTTCAGGCCCTGCCTTCACGCAACATGTATCTAGGACTAAGATGAATTAGCTGGAACAGTTCAGTTTATGTCCCAACAGTAATAAGAGGGCTAGAGGGTGCCAAGTGTTTATCTTGTTGTAGGCTCTTCTCTTACTTGCCACCATTCCTCTGCACTGTGCTGACAACCCTGTCTTATATCATCCCTCCAGCCAGGTTTGGGGCAGAGGGATGGCTGTTGGTAAGGTGAGAGGGATGGGGGACACCACAGAATGGAAATGAAGGAGGCTGATGGAGGGAAGGAAGCAATGCAGTGTGAGGAAGGGCCAGGATGCTTTATATGCAGAGAAATGACAGTCCAGTCTGTCTCTTGGGCATCTGTAGGGCAGTGCAGTTCACAGAACTGAACTCTGGGTGCCTTAGGCAGTTGAGGAGCAGATCACTCAAGTTCCCACCTGGATCCTGGGCTGCACTGCAGGTAGAGGGAGCATGCTGTGTGTTACGTCTCTGGCATGAAATGAACCCTGCCACACACATTCTACTTGCATCTGGTATTACCACCCTGCCTCAGCCATGCAGCTCCACTCATATGACTTCATATGTCTCAGGCAAATCAATCAAATGATAAAAGAAACTCCAACAGATCTCCGAAGGATTTCTGCCCCAAGAACAGAGCCAGGCAACTGATCAAAAAGGAAAGTCTTGCTCTGCTCTTCTGTACCTGAGTAAACTTCACCTGCACAAACCTTTGATGTCTCTGTTGACTGACAAAGCTATGCGTAGGCATAACGAGTCAATGAGTTTTAAATAGTCTCCTGAGGATTACCCATTCTGTGCTGAAGGTATTCAATTTCTTCTCATAGTCCCACGGTATCCCTTTCATGTATTTAATGTTATAGGCTTCCCATGCTGTTGTTGTGTTGCTAGTTTGGAAGTTTTATTATCTGTGGCTGCAAGTTGCAGGGCAGATAAGGTCTGCTGCTGTTATCACTATTAATCAGTTTAAGGGCCTGGTGCGAGTGAGCTACCCAGTATCAGAGGGCTTTGTCGAGCCCCACTCACAGGGCTATATATATTATAAAGCCATCTTGCTCACCCTGAGCTTGATTATTGGTAAATTGCCCAGAATTCATCCCTTTTGTTTGTCAGAAATTAGGGTTACAATAAACAGCAGGGAAAAGGACAGCATTATCTTCTCTGAAATGCACCAGCATAGCAGCCAATTTCTGGACACTCCATTCATAAACCAGGAAGCAAAGTGCTGGCTGGTGTGCAAATGTAACACAGCAAACACAGCGTTCCCTGGAGAGGCTGAGCTGTAATGTGCAGAGACAATGTGGGGCAGTTCTGGATGAGCACAGGACATGTGTATCTCAGTGTGCTGCGGACAGCTGTGGCTCTGGTATGGCATAGTGAAAGGCCAGATATAAATTGAAGGCATTTCCTGCTTCAGCATCGTCTGCTAGGAGCATGATACACACTCTGTATATCCAGAAGACCTAGGAGAAATGCAGTCACGTCTGCAGGAGAGGGGGAATTGGACCCTATGCCAAGGACCCTACGTCCAGGACCTGTGTGGAAGTGCTCTGTGATCACTGCCATATCAGTGATAAGGATCAGTGCACACTGCATGGCACCCCATGATGCTGAAGAGGAGACAGTGCTGAAGACCTGTGCAAATACACCCGTCCCAGGCCTGACCTGCTTTGTGCTGGAGATCCTGTCACTCTGCTGAAGTGATACAGAGGAGAAGAAGCATGATAGAGGTCGGGTGCAGCTAAACATGGGAAGGCACAGCCTAGACTATGAAGGGAGGTGGGTATACCTTAAATGATTTTGTTGCTGACAGGACAATCTGCAGCCCCAGAGTCAGGGCCTTATCATAGGAATCCAGAGTCATGTGCCGTTCTGCAGTATAGCCTTTGTTGCTGGATGAGCATCCACAGACAAAGCACATATTGCAGCAAGGCTTGCAAGAAGCAGATATAATCCATTGTCATATTGCTAGGTGACAAGAAAATAAATGCTTTTATGCCTACCAAGATGTGACTAGCTTGTCAGTTATGTAACCCACTTGGTTCATGCTGTAATCAGGATCAAAAGACCTTGCATAGTTTCTTGGCCTTCAGAAACCCTAAAGATCGGGACTACATTGCACTGACATGATGCATACTTATAGAAGGGTTGGAGTATTTTCAATGAACTCTTCTGGTGGCCATGTATTTGCTTTTCTCAGGTTAGCTCAAATCTGCAGGATGCAGTGATTTAAAAACAAGCAGACTCTTGAAAGTCTTGTAATTTTAAAACTGCATATTTAATAAACAATTCACCCAAATCATAGCTTATTTTATAGTAGAGACGTGATAGGGGATTGGATGTGTAAAGTGTCAGATCAGGAAGGGTTAGTTTAGGACATACATCACACACTTTAGAAACACCAGTAGCACTTTGTACCCTTGTTGAGATCTCACCAAGCTACACCATCTCAAAGTGTTCTACAAGCAAGCAGTTGTGCCTCTGCCATAAGAGATATCTGTATTACTCCCATTATAAATAGGAAAAGTTAAAACAAAAGGGACATGGATTTGTCTCTTGTCAGTGGCAGAGCTGGGATTGGATTTGCTTGTCCTGATTTTTTGCTCTAAGCACCAGCATTGTTTCCCAGGTGTTATCTCAGCCAACCCTTCACTGATGAGCAGTGGGGCAGGAAGCAGAGTAAAGCCTAGTGAGGCCGATGTTCATCGCAAATTAGATCAATACGAATGGAACTTGAGTAGCTGGTTGGAAATTACTACAGGCTGACACCTCAATAATGTCAGCAAGATCAAGACCTGTGCATTTTGGTGAGGAAAGGGGTCCTCAGGGCAAAACTCACACAAACTAAAACCAGACTACTGTCTGGAGGACTAACTTCTGATTTCGGTATCTTTGTCTGCTCTTTGTGGTATAAATGAGTTTGATAAATGTCATTACTTTCCTTGGTTTACAATTATTTTATTTTGTACTTGGAAATCCCATCTAATCCTAGTAAACTGTTGTTCACTAGTTTCTCTGAACACACAGTTCATGGCCCTGTGACCTTCCTGAGCAGCAGATGCATTAAACCTAGGCAAGGACATGGCAGAGGCAAGGGGACTTGCCTCAAGGTGTAGAAATGAGATGGCACTGCATGAAATGCAGCCACCGATATCTCTGTAGACATTGACTCACTTTCAGAATTACAGATTCCAGGGTATGGAGTAGAGGGGGAAGTGAGATTCATTCCCAGACAGAGAAGAGCCCAGATGAAGTCCTTTGAGTGCCATTTTGGTGGGGAATGCTTTTTTAGCTTCTGTTATGTGCATGAGCGACTTTCTTGAAGCATCCCTCTCTGCCGTTCTTCTCATCCTCTACTACCCCCTCTCCTAGGCAGATGCCGATGCTGTCTGGACATGCCTTGTGGAAATGAGCATCTCTATGGGATGAACGACTGCACGCTGCCTTTGGAGAAAGAGAGGGCCAGGATTGTTGCTCCCAGAAGAACTGAAATAGCTATTTACCCACAGCAAGAAAATGTTATTTTTGGGGCAAAAGGGAGCTGTAATGTTTTCCTGTTACAGTAGTTGGCAGCATTTCTCTATAGCCCAAACAGTTCTTTCTTATGGGGATCTTTACTCATTGTTGTAAGTTTACTAGAGGGAGAGATATATATGAACAATTCTGTAATCCAAACACAATATACTGATAGTAAGACAGATTTAAACCCTGGGAGACTATCAGGACCAAGTGAAGGAATAGCAGAGTGGGACCCTGAACCAGGAGCATGAGGGGATACTGTTGGCTATGCAGGAGTAGTGTTGCATGTACAGTGATTTTCAAAGCATAGGCTATTTGGAATAGATAAAGTAAGGACATCTCTTGCAGTTTTTTCTGGGTTCATCCAGATGTTTCAACTTACTACATTTGAGTGATGGAATGAGGAAATGTGAACCAAATGAGTTACCTAAGACAACTGCACTTTGAGGCTGTAGCTGAGTGAGCTGATCTAAGACAGGAGGTGCATTTTGTGGAAATACAGAAGAAAGTTGGGTAGCGACTTGCCTTTCCTGGAGAAGTGATTATAAGTCATCCAATGACCCTGCTTTTCCTCTCTCATTAACATCTTAAACTTCCTATGCTTCAGGGGAAGGTTAATGGAGAGGCTGCATGTGGTTAACCCTGGCAGAATTTGTCTTACTCTGTAACTTCATCTTACACAAGCCACACAAATGTGACTCACAAGGGAAGAATGAGTCCTCTCTTCAGGGGATGCCGAGGGACCCCTTGTTCAGCTGGTTGCCAGTGTTTGCCCCCGTTTCCCCTAGTCAGAGTGAGCACTAGGTCCTTTTCTGCACAGCTCCCACACAGCTGCAGCACTATCACTTTACCAAATGCTCTCCCCCAAGCCAGGCACCTACGAAATACACTCTCTCATCAGCAACAGCCACCAGCCATAAACAACAAATTGACACTTGATTTTGGACATAATTTTGTTCTTTGGAGAGAGTGTTGCCTGTGATGTGGCAGTGGTGGCTGATTCAGCCAGGGTACAAGCTGGTGTTGTAGCTATAGCCATGGTGCAGCAGGTGTTAAATCTAGAGCTTGGGTGCATAGCTGGATGGTAAAACAGTAAACACCTCAGGCCTAAATACCACAGGAAAACCCCACACTTGCATGTATATCAGATGTGTTTTCCTCATGGCACCATTCTTTAACAGATGGTTTTTAAACCCGTTTTCTCTGTGTTCAAAGGAGCAGAGGAATGTTTGCATCCCATCCTAAGGCAGCAGCCTGCCCTGACCTCCTATGGCATTTGGGGCGGTCTGTGGGCCCTGCAGAAATTGCGGTGCACAGCCGTCTGACTGCTGGTGGCTCAGCCCACACTGATGGCGGAAAGGCCAGTCTTGCACTTTCCAGCTCGGCACCCCGGCCATCTCCTTGTGCCAGCCCCAGTGTCCACCCGATCCGGCCAATTCAGCCAATTCAGCAAACTGAGCCAACTGAAAATTAACCCTACCAGAAGGGAAAAAACCAGGAGGGGAGGATTGCACCGACACCAATCAGCCCCTGGCACCGCAGACCCTACAGCCAAAGGAAGACAAGAGTCAGCAGAGGGGGAGAGCAGGCTGCAGCCCAGTTGTAGGTCAGCTTAGGCCAGTTGTGAAACCTCACAGCCCCCGTGCTGCTGAGAGAGCAGGCGTGCTCACCAACAAACCTCACCGTGGAGAGCTTCACTGTCAGTGTTTGTGTTAGGGAGCCGGGAACATCCCTAATGGATCCAGCCACTTCCGCAATTCATGTCTGAGGCCTTGAAGATTTAATGCCTATTTTCCCAAGCAAGAAAAGAGCAGATTCTTACTGCACATGCACTGTGAGTGCCCTGTGAGGGTGATTTCTTCGCATTATCCCACTAGAGGAAGTGCCTCAGGGCAGAACTGGGTCTTGTTCTTTTGCAAAGTGGGAGGCATAAATAGTTAATAGAAGAACAAAAGAGGACAGCTATGCCAGGGTATACACCAGGGAAAGTGAGAGCACAAATTAACCTTATGGTTTGCCTTTTGAAGAACCACACAACGTTTTGGATGTTTTTACAGTAGTGCAGCAGCAATGATGGTGTGAGGCTATAAGCATGACAGAATTTATGGAAAGAGATAAGGTCTACCAGCTTACCATGTAGTATGCAGACACATAAGCTCTTCTTCAGGCCTGTTTTAGATTTGAAGAATTTATGTCTCTGAAGGCATGTTTTGCCGAGGAAATATATTGGTCTAATAAGCCTATTTTCCACCAGTCTTGCCCCATTGCTGATTTAAGGGTACTCTCTGGGCAAAAGTTTCAGCTGGACATTCAGTTCTCACCCTTGAAACATTAACTTGTAAACTCACATTGTTAAAGGCACATTAGAGGCAGGAGTGCAGTGCAGCCAGTTACACACTGAATTAATTCTTCTCCCTTCTCTCCCCCCTGCCAGGCACCACCACACGCCATCTAGTGAAGTAACAAAGAACACTGCCAGACATATCGTGCATATGTAGGCTACATTTATCATATTAAACCATGAAACGATGCCTACTGGAGAGAGCAGGGTCTTTTTTTCAAACTCCAGTTCTTTGTTTTAAGGCAGCTACCCTAAGGAACGGGCCTTTCCCAGCCTTTGCTGTTATATAAACTGGGGCACTTATCAACCACTACTGTGATGGGATTGATATGTGCAGAAGACAACATTTACACAAAAATTGCTTAGTAAATACTCAGTAAGCTTGAAGAGGCCTGTAAGCTATCTGTTGCCTAAAATACTTCCTGGTGTAAAGGTAGATGCTGTTTCAAAACTAACTTTTATCACTGAGTAACTGCGGCCCAGAGTGAACTGAACTCCTTGCCCCTTGAAAGCCACATTCCTCCCGTTGGTGTGGCTGCAGCCTGCGCTGCGGAGCTGAGGAATCCCTGCGTCCTTCCTGCTTCGGGCTGTCGTGCTGGAGCAGCAGCCAGTGCTACAGGAAGTAATGCCGAGCACACACCCTCCCTTTGTGCTTTAGGAAGCTTAAAAAGGCAGCAAACACTTGTCTTTTGTCAGCGAATAAAGCACAGAGCGTATGGCACAGAAGATTTATAGGTGCACTGTCCCAGCACTGCGTGCTTGGATTCACCCTCACTCAGAACCCATTTACTTTAATAGGGATGTTGCTGCTAAAACCCGGCACCATGTTTAAAATATTTACCCCATAGAGAGCAGATAATCTGGGATGTAACAAGGTGTCATTTCCTACCAAATGTGCTCTCTGACTATAACCACATGTTAATGGTACTATTTAGGGACATGCTAGAGCAAAGAGCCAATTCACCACTTACAGCACAGTTAAGCTGTGCTGCCATGTGAACTAGGAGGGTTCTGTTTGCTGTCATGCTGATGTTTGTCAGATAGAAAAAAGAAAAATAATTTTAATACCAAAGCTGGAACATCAGGCTTCCTTGTGTGTGGTTTGCTTTTCTTATTTTTTCTTTTAATCCTCAGGACAGAAAAATCTTTTTCTTGCAGTCCAACTCTGAAGTTTATTAGATTCCTGTGAGTTCTTCAGTAGTGCTCCTCACAAGTGACCACCACAGATGACATGCTGGTTCTAGAGACCATGTAAAGCACGGCAGAAGGATGCTTCATGTCAGGAATTCTGCCTTCCTTTTCAAGAATGTCAAAATACGATGTAGCCTTTCATTTCGCCAGGATTTTGCCCATTCTGGTGTGAACATCAGCAGGGTTTACTATGTCATTTGCAACATGAAGCAAAGACAGGAGCTGAGTTCTCCCATTAGATCACCTACCCGTTGCTCAGTTCTGAATGGAAGCACATCAGCACAGCACAGCACAACTTAAAACCTCTGAAGAAGCCATAACCCAGCAGTCCCCATGAAACTGTAGCCTTTCTCCTGCCCAGACTAAAGTGGTGCTTGATTGACTCTCCTTGTCAGTGGACAAGGAGACTTGTTATGAGATGTATTAATGAGTGCATTGGGAGGGATTAACCACAGTCCCTCACCTTGAAATGGCTTCAGCTTGATTTCTTACGGAAATGAGGGCAGCTGTATACATGTATCTCAGTCTCTGCTTTTCTGCATATCCGCCCTTCCCCCAGTAAATTCTGAATTCACTGACCAATGTCAGCAATCCTTAACAGAGGAGTAGCAGTCTTAAAGATAATTAAGTTGCTAAATGTTCATTAAAGTTGGCCGTGAACTACAGGAGAAAGAACCTATTGTCATTTAAAATAACAATGTGGCTCAACACTAACTTGTCCCAAATAATCCCTGCCGGGGAGGATATTATGCAAAACCTTTTTTTTCCTCCCTATACATGTGTTTAGTAGAGCAGGATCCAGCCCTAAAAACTGCGATTTCTTTCTAGATTATTTCTAAGGTGGAATCCCAGATATGTTATTGCATAGATAATTAACCATCAAACACTAATGAATTCCTTCAAATATGGTACAAGGCATCACAGAGTGTACTGTAACATCCTGCCAAATGAAGCAGTCTATTCAAAACTGTAATGGGATCACTAGCAGGGTTGCCCAAAATGCTAGAAATAATCTAGTGGGATTAGAGAAGTTCACTTTGATGTGGGAAATGTTTTAACACCCAAATGATTTTCATCAGGTCTTTGCATGGAGCTTGTTGGGCTTGTTGATCTTGCACACGTTACTGTTCACCCATTTTGTACTCTCTAACCCCATCCATTTTGTGGACGCTGGCGTGGCAGCAGCAGCAGCATCTCTGTCTCAGGCAGTCTGCAGGGAGGAATCACCTCACTTGGCAGCCCTGCCCCACAAATACAACAGAAGAGCGTCTCAAAGCACAGATTGAGCAAGGAGCTGACATCGATTCATCAGGAGCCCAAACCCCCTTGTGCTGTGACACAGAGAAGGGGTGGGAGTGACAAGCGTTCCCTGCTCATCCCCGAGCCCAGAGCTACCACTTAAAACAGATGTCTGTGTGAAAAAGGCCTCACACCTGCCAAACCACCAGCCTCAAGCTTCCTTCCTTGTTTCTTCAGGCCTCAGAATAATACCAGCATTTGTGCAATATGTACTGTGGCCTGTGGTTTTCTCTTGTCCCTGTACACATGCTATTGAACCTCCCCAGAGCAAAAAATCAGACAGCAAAGCCTTATAAGATGGGAGAAAAGAGGTGAACAGTGAAGCAATGTGCACTCAGCCCAGCTGGGTTCACTTTTCAACACCAAAAAAAAGGAGGAAAAGCATGGGTCAGTGTTGCAAACCTTGCTGGAGAGGCATTTGAATCTGATAAATACTACAAGCACCTCATTTGCACGTATATTGCAGAGCACTAAACTAGAAAAATAATCCGTTAACAGAAAAGTCATCTTGAATCAGAAACTTTCAAGATTTCATTTTTAACTGCGGTGAGAATTTAGCGTTTTATTGCTGCTTTGCTTTTGGTTCCTGTTTTTGCTAGCATTGAGAAACGAGGTGCCTTAGGAAGCCGCATGGTGTGTAACAGGCAGGAGCAGCCTGTATACAAAGGAAGGAAGATGATGTGGCAGAACATTGTTGAGGAAAGATCCGGTTTGTAAAGAGAGCTGGAGAATAGTAAACCAGAACAGAGCAGGAATGCAGAATTGAAAGGAAATCAACCCAAAATGCTCCGGAATCCTGTTTGTTTGCAAGAGCCCACTAGAGCCACCACAACAATTTAAAAATCAGGCTTGTTTCTTCTCTGATTTCTTATTCTGTAGTGGAGTGGAGAAGAGAGGAGAAGAAAGGGCAGACATGCTAGCTTGAATTCCCCTGCCAGTCTTTCCTCCCACTGCAGTCCTGCAGCAGTGACTCCAACAGCAGTCAGGTTTGCATCAAAACTACCAGAGTTTCTGACCAAAACCTTCTCAACGGTTATTCCTAGGCGTGTTTTATCCCAGGGATGCTTATTTCAGGAACAACTTCTGAAAAGATCCTGACTACCTTTCTGATTTTTTGAGATATATTAAAAAAACATATCTTAGTGTATTTTTTGAAACAATTAACTGATTCGATGGGCTTCAGTTCCTGATAAATATTTGCCTGTTCTGCAGATGCTGTATGTATAGCAGAGGGAAGTGACTTCCCATTTCAGCTCACATATTCTTTTGTTAGCCCTTTTAAAGCACAGCCACTTAAGGTCATTACATTCTGTAAATAAGTCTGTAATACGATTTTCAGTAAACTCATCTTTTCAAAGTCATATCAGACATCTTGATAATGGAGCATCTTGTCCCTGCAACAGGAGGATTAGCCTGTGAGTAATCTGGGTGGTGCTGCAGCATTTGGGTTTTTTTTTTTAATTGATTCAAATGGTTTATGGTCCAATTTAGAGACCAATACATGCAAATCCTGCACCCAAACCTGAGCATTTGTAGTTACTCTTTGCTTGTATGTAACCTTCTTGCTTTGGTGTGAGCAACTTTGATCTTTGATACACTGACCAGTTTCCTGCAGTAGGCGGAAGCAACATTCTTAACTGTGTCTGCAAGCTGCGTCAAGAGTTTATCGAAGTTGCTGACTCCTAAAATTCAGGCAAGCAGTGCCACAGCACACACTATAAATGACCTTTTTCTCCTGGGCTGCTGGCTGTAAACAAGCTTGACACAAACATAGGCAAGGAAAGCACCGTGCCAAGGTGTTTATTGATTTCTTTGTGTTGTTGATCTGTGGTTTGGGTGGACCCTACTGAAGTCCCCTATAAAAAAGGCAGTGCATGAAAATGCCTCTCCCATGAAATCTGGAATAATTTTAATTGTAACAAGCCAGAGATATTCTAGCACATATCAGAGGCGTCCTGGACCCGAGCAAAGAATAACATGATTATTAACCCATGGCATGCAAAATGCAGTCAGCCAGTGCTGAGTGGGGAGTGAATCACTGATTCGATGAGCTTCAGTTCCTGATAAAATGTCTGGGAGAGAAGTAACCGGTCAGAGGTGTTCTTCTAGGCATTGAGAGCCTAGAAAGCCTGTTGCCTCAGGAAATTTCCATGGGAAATTTGCCTGGTTTGTGTTCTGTGGGTGATGAATGACATCACTGGATAATTTTGGTCATTCTAATAGCAGGTGCAATATAGGTGGGACAAAGGGAAAGCAAAGGGAGTTAAAATTCCTCCCTTGTTTTAGATACATCATCTTCTCACAATGCTCCTCACAATGTGGCTGGCACCACTCACTCGCTGTGCTGATGGGGTGAGGTGAAGAGACACTGGAGACAACCAAAGCTCTTGTGCATAGTTGCAGCAAGGTGGGACAGTGCCATGGGCTCCATCAGCTCTCCCTGCCAGGCATGGTGAGGTGCTGTACGGCTAAGAGATCCCCAGACATAGTAAGGTGCCATGTGGCATGGGGATCTCAGGACTGGGGGGCTTGTGGGCAGGTATGGGCTCCAGGCAGCAAGTCCTGCCTTCCCATGTGGCCTACATATGAAATCAGGGATGTGTTTTGTATATATCCAAGTCATCCCAGCTAGACAACCCATCCCATGCTGGGGACACATGGGATGTATGCCACCCCAGCATGCACACAGTCCCTTTCACAACTAGCAGTAAATGACCCAACTCTCTATGAGGCAGCAGCAGTGCTGCAGGTTTTAAATTTAAAAAAAAAAAAAAAAAATGCCCCAGCATGCTTCCCAGTCCCTAAATTCTGATGTCTGAGTATACCAGGTGGCATCCCAGGTGGGATGGGAGCTGCGGACATGGGCTTCAGATAGCCATCAGCACCAAGGTATGAATCTGCAGGATGTGGGTGTGGGAAGTGCCTGCCCAGGTCTGCCTCCGCTGCTTCAGTGTTGACTAGGCACACAAAAAGCTTCATTGTGGTAAGGAATGTCCTCTCTTCTCATCGTTTTGGTACATTTGTGCAGCCTCTCTGGGTTTGTATGATGCATGTCAGAAAAGGAAACAGGAAGGAGCTGCAAATGAAAATTTCAAGCTGTCAGCAACAGAGCAAACCCCAACCAACTTCCCATAGCATGGGCATAAAACCCAGGCTGTGCACTTCAGCTTCAAGTGACAGAAGATGCTGAATTTTAAACAGTCTTCTGAAATCAGTAAGTGCTGGAGATAGAGTGAAAGAAATTACTTTGTCTTGGCTGTATCTGCCCCAGAAGAGAGCCCAGGTTCCAGCATTCCTTGGCACAGCTCTGCCTGTTGCCTCTGAGTCTTCCCTGAGATGCTGTTCCTTAGGCTGGCCACCCGTTTTTGTTTGGAGGTGGCTGTGGGAAAGGAGCTTGCCACATATAAAAGCTCTGCCATGCTGATGGGGGAGAGAACACGCCCTGGTCTGTTTTGTTCATAACATAAATCACAGTGTCACATTTGTCTTTGGCTTCACTAGAAATGTACCAGAGAGAGTTTTAGCCCATAGCTGTATAATGCATGTCCAGCTGCAATGAAAATGCATGTGAATAGAGCAGGGGAAAAGATCTATTATATGAGAGCCTAATACCTGTATTGTCAAATATTTCTGTGTGTACACCATCACCCCAATCCAGAACTGGTCACAAACAGTGCACGGAAGAGTACAGAATTTATTCTGATCTCTAGTTAATTTGTTTCTCATCCAAGGACTGATGAGTGTGTGACCTTGTGCTAGGAAAGAGCCACTCCCACCAGCTATACAATTTCACAAATCCACAAAATAAACAAGTTGCCATTCTGCAAAACCCTCATACCTATGGAATTCCCTTTTCCTACAAAGTGTGGTTTTCAGGTGGGCAGTGTTGGATTCTTGGATTACTTTGCTAGGCTGAAGGAGTATACACAATACACGTGTATCTGTAATTTCATATAAATGCATCTGAGAATAAAAAAAATATCAGTGACATCGTGCAAGTTTTGCAGACTTACAGTGTCCCACACAGGTGGTTGTTGTGCTGGTCTGCATTCATGTGGGTAACGGCTTCCTTCTGTGCATGTGTGAGGATGAGAGAAAATGTGTTTGTTCCATAGTACTGACAGTTTGAAAACATAAATTTTTAGAGGTGTGAACTCTAGACTTGGTGGAATGGACAAAGAGAGGATAATTTTCCTTGAAAAGGCTGGATGGTTGAATAGGGATTCTTTTAAATAGGATAAAAGTAAGAGAGCAAGGGGTGCTGATCATCAGAGTGCTTCACAGTTGGAAAAAGAGTGAAAGCATTTTCACTCCATGGGGAGATGAATGGAGACAGAGAGCAAGTCCAGAATATGCGAAGGTAGAATCTTCATATGGCATTGCTGCAGGGCTTGTTTTCTCTGCTAATGGTTTAGGGAACTGGTAAAACTGGACTGGGACAGTAAAGGATGTAGTCCCAGTTCATCATTTATAGCCTGCTCGTGTCCAGGCAGACACGTCTTTCCCAGCCTTCTTAGATACAGTGAACTGCTGCGTTTCACAATCATGAGAAGGGCTTCCCAGCTGCACAATCCGAACGTTTTGAAGTGACACATGGTGCATTACACTAACTTGGTTCAGACAATCAGCTTTAAACATCTGAATCTGATTTCTTGATGCTAATTCCTCTTGCTCAATCTTTATTTCAGCTGTGTGGAATTCTCAGACCTTTCTGACCCTGATTTATCGTTTCCTGATGTTTTATTGCTAAGTCACTGAGGTTTCAGGGAGGCTGATGCTTCTAAAATGTGCACACCTTTGATTGTACGCACGGCTGGCGTGTCAGACCGAACTTTTCATGCGCTCTGTATATATCATTGTCTGCAGTGCTGTGTGCTCTGCAGTTGCACCATTTGGTGCGCTTATCTGCATGCCCCATTAGTGCAGTCCTCCTTAAAATGTGGTTGTTATTTAAGGCTTTTCAAAAGCTCAGCCTCTGCACAGTACAAAACTTGATCTGAGCCTACGTCCGCTCTTGTCACTCATGTACAGGTTCCATCTGTTCCCCTTTTCCTCTCCCGTTGCTACTTGCCACATCCAGACCACATGCTGCTTATACATTGTACAATAGACATTTCTGCACACACACTTTTGAAAATGTAGCTCTTAGCGCTTTATTGTTCGCATGTGTCTTGTTGCTTAAGGCAAGTTTTATCAGCAACAATTTTGTTGTTTACTGACACGTAGAATAAAATGGGTACTGCCAAAATGTGACTGGAGGAGAGTAAAAAGACCTTTGATACATCAATTACACAATTTCTGCCAGCTTTCTGATTATTCTGCCCTGCCATCACTTCCCCAAATTCTGTAGTTACCCAAGGATAAAGCAAGATCCTAACATCACTTACAGCAATGTAAGGGCTGCTCCGCTCTGCATGAGGTTGCTCCATGTTGGTAAAGATTCACCAGCATCTCCCATGCTCCTCTGTCTGGTGAGGAGATGGGACCTTCCAGCACTCCCTTCCAGCAAGGCAGCCCTAGTTTCTGCTTTAGAGCTCCTTTACAGGTCCCCCGTGGCACCTTGCAAAATGGCTACATTCTTCCATTTGGGGATTTCCCTACAGAAACTAGCTGCAGAAGTGGAATCAGTGCTGGAAAGTCTATGAAGATGCTTCTCTTGCAGGAGCTGAGCTGAGCTCTAGCAGCTCCCCCAGTGTGCAGACTGGAGCAGACCCAGAGGTATGCAATGACAAGGGAATTAATGCAGGCAGATTCCCTGGGAGCCTTCTCCGGCCTTTCCCATCACACCTCGCTCCATACCTGTGGTGAGACTGGAGTATCTGCAATCAGATCACACTGGGTGCAACTCCCAATAATGTTGCTGGATGTCTGCAGCAGGAATGGCACACAGCCCAATATACTGGATTATTGCCTCCCAGGGATTTCCCACACCAGGAAAATCCCCAACTGCCCAAAATCTCTGGTTTTCCCACCTGGAGAAACTTGCCTATGGTGATGATCATTCGTGTGACTGGGGAAACCCACAAATGGTAGGAATGGACTCAGGTTTTATCAGAGACTTGATCTGATGAAAGCCCCCCTGCCGAAGACAGTGTGTGCTTCTGACACAGACACAGTCCACTATTCCCTTTCCAGGAAGAGAGGCAAGCAGCCACACAGTTCCGCTTGCATCCTGCATGTACAACCACATGAAAAGAACACCTCAGAACAGGAATATAAAGACCCTTCCTTTTCTGTCCATGGACTACAGCCATGGTTCATAGGGTGTCTCAGGGCTACTCTTCCACCCTGTGGCTCCCATCCCATCCAGTCCCCTCTGCAGGTCAGTGAAAGCAGTGAGGAGATCCAAGGCCTCTTTTCCCTGAGAAGGGGTGGGCAGGATGAGCCAGCTTTGGTTTGCACCAAAATACTCATAATTTTCAGGTACAATTCACTGAATATTTTGTGTACTGCCGTGTACCAAATTTGAGGCCATTCACTGGTCAGAGGGTAGGCATGAAGGATACGAAAGAAGAGAATGGAATAGAGCTCTTGGCAAACTGTTGCAGATTAGAAAGGCGGCAGGTAGGAACAGAGATGAAGCAAGTGCTTAAAAGAGTTATTCAGGAGAAACAAGGGCTTTAAGTGACATTTGAGTATGGGAAAGAAATCAGTATCCGTGGTTTCCACTGGTGTTCGGAGTGCTAAAAGCAGAAGTGGTTGCTGAAGTCTGAACAGGAATGTGAGGCTGAGCTCTCAGCTTCCTCCCAAATTGTATGATTTACAGGCTCACTTGATTTACAGGCTCATGTGCAGAATAGGTCTTCTTTTATAGAATTTCAGGCCTTTTTGAAACAAATTGCTTTGTGAGCAGTGGAACTAATGGTTCTTGCTTTCCTGTGGGTCTCTGACCACTGCTTCATAGTCACCTCCCTTCTCTCCCCTCCTCCTAAAATAAAATGGCTGCAACGAGCCCCACTCTTCCCTCACTATGTGCTCTAAGACCCTTTCCTGGGCTGCAGTCAGGTCCATATATGCTGGCTGACCAGCTAATGCATAGATGGGCAGCCAGCATGCACATACTCACTAGCCAGGTGACTGCTGGCTGCATTTCTTTAATTGAGCTCCCTACCCCTCACACAGCAATCAGTTTGCACAAAATTTAGAGAGGATATCAGTAGTTTTTGAAACTTCTACCCTTCTATGTGAAATCAGGTACAAATTATTGATGGAGCTGGACAGACAGATGGAATCTGAGCTAAAAAGGTTCTGTTGTACCAGCTTTGGATGTACATATAGGATATTAGTCCAGGTTCTGGAATTCATTTCTCCCTCTCTCTTTTCCAGCTATTTTTAACCTGGATGTGTTCTGCGATTTGTTTCCCACACAGCACAGAAACTGGCACAGCTGAGGGGTGAGTGAGTGGTGGGAGAGGGGAAATCAGGGGATGCTTATGTTGGTGCTGCTGCTGAAAGAAGTGCTCATCAAATGATAGCCTCTCAGATCTGTATAATGTGGAGTCCCACACCACCCCACGGAAAAATTGTGACTATAAATATATTCACAGTCTTAAAGTGCTCAGATATGGGGCAAAAAGAGCTAGAGAAATTAAGGGAAACTGTAAAAATAACCAGCAGAAACAGCAGCCAGTTTTGAAATCTAATGTTTTCTGCCATGGTTCAACATCTTGGTACTGCCCACATTCTTGTGTGTACATCTCAAGACATCCCTCTGCACAGGATCTCATAAGGAAAATCCTGTCTATGGCAGCTCAGTCTCTGCACAGAGTGCACAGCAACTCAGAAACCCTTTATCTAAGTTACTATACATAAAAACCTTGAGCTTGAAAGAACAGGGGTTTTATCTGGAACAACACAGGAAAAAGCTTCTTGAGCATTAATTTACAAAATGAGACCTCTAATTGTGAAGCATTTCTTCAGTTAACTATAGATAATTATAATGTGTGAGATCTGCTTTTTCCCCCCGCGTTCTGTTTAACACTGTTTGTTAGACATGAAAGGAAAAGAGGATTAAAAGGGAGAGATGGTATTGTAAACAACCCTTCAGGGGAGGTGGGAAAACAACAGTAACTCTCTCAAACAGAACACAAAGATGCCCTTAGGAAAAGGTTCTCAGTGTCCTGCATTTGAAAGTTAATGAGCAAATTGATGTCAAATATTGCTTTAAGGACTGACAGTGCCATCTTTAAGATCTCAAGCATGCACCACAACTGAGAAGAGACACAGGGAATTTTTAATGGGCAATAAATGGACCAATATTTTTGGATGCAAAGGTACAAGCAGGTTAGTTCTCATGGGATGTGGGTTTGGTCTGTACTTCCTGGCAGTGTGACTTTATTTTGTTCATTTGCTTTACACTGTCTTTTGATGCCCTTAAAAAGGAGGAAAAAAAGGTGATCTTAGTAAATAATCCTCCTTTGAGTTACAGTAAGTCCCTTGAGGAGTATAGAGTTGGCTGGTTTGGGGGTTGTGTAGGCATTACCAGACCATCTCCCCACTATCCTCTTATGCCCCGCTTCACACAAGGCTCAGGTTGCTTGGTCATCTCTGCTCCTGCAGTGTTGCAAGGCCACCTTGTACAGATGCCTCCTTCACCCAGAGCTACCAGTCCAGAATCTTTCAAGACCCCACTGATGTCCTCCCAACCTTTTACCCACCCACGGATCCCAAAACCATAACACCTGTACCCAGCTGCTTCTTACTTATCCTCATACCTCAGAAATGTATGGGCCACTTCTCAAACCTTTCCTACTCCCCATTTCTCAAAAAACTCCTTTGCCATCGCCACAACATTGAGACAGATCTGCTTACACCAGCATAAGTTGCCAGCCTTAAAAAAAAAGAAGAGAGAATCAGCTCCCTAAGTTTAGACACACAGACACAAGGGAGCACATGCCCAGCCTCCAGAGAGTGTATGCATAGCACCTCCACCCCCTTATCGCTGCTGCTCTCTGGCTCACTTACCCTATTCCCAAGGGTCACCCACCACCTTCCAGTACTTTCTCAGTGGCTAAAAAACACTCAAGTTTAACTTTTCTGCTCAGCTGCTATGTTCTAGCTCTTCCAGAGCAACTAAAACCCCAGTCTGCTCACCTCTTCATGCCAAACCCTGCCTCTCAGAGCTACGGGTTGTACTGCTCCTTGAAAACTTCCCACCCTTCTCTCAGCACTCACCCTCTCTCCATGAGACATCCTGACCTGAGTGCAGCATATGCCCTCTCTGCAGGAGAGGTGCCTGTACTCCAGCAAAGATCACATGACTCCCTGTCCTTGCAAGCTCAAGCACTTCAGTACTTGGACAGAGAGACAGACTTGGCTCCTCTGTGTCATCTGCCTCTCAGGGCATTTTTCAAAACATTCCCAGTCTCCTCCCTCTCATTAGTGTCTAGGTTAGTCTTGAGCTTATCCCTATCTAAATGACAGGCTGCCAAACAGGCACATAACCTTTCACTTGGCCTCCACCAGGGAATGCAGCTTTGAGCTGTTAAGAGTATAACTGAGGCCAGTTCTCCTGCCCCATCAGTGATGACACCACGTGGGATCAGCTCTGCTATGCTTTCTCTTTACCCTTTGGAAGTTACCACCAGCAAGAATGCTAGCTTTACACTATCAAAAAGCAAGAACTGTGCTTATCCCACCTTTCATACACAGGTACATACACAGACATATATACACTGGCTCTATTGCATCCTGTCCCATTTCTGGCATCATTCTGAACAACTGGAGTATGCAAGTAGGGAAGTGAGAGGATACTGAGGTGCTCTTTGTGTTTATGAGAGAGAGACTGCTTGAACCAGTGGCTGTGTTCTGTGCAGTCCCAGCCAACTGGCACAAGGCTCTAGCCAAGCTTGTTGTGACCGTCTTTGGAAAAACTGGCGTTCAACTTTCATCTGGCTGATAAAGCTGGTATTGTGAAGAAACCAGAAACACAAGTCCCACTCAAGAGCTATGCTGCGCCCCAGGCAAGAATACGAACACAGGCTTCTCCCTACAAATTACAGTGAAACAATCAGGTATTCTCAGAGCAGCCTCAGGTGGCAAAGCCCTGCTTGCTGAGGTACATGAAGTGTGTACCTCCAAGGGCGACGATGTGAGACTGAGGACAGCTGGAGCAGGGGAACACAAACCCATTTGGATAAAGGGTTTCCTTGTGGTGCAGAACCAAAGAAGAGTTTCAGCACCATGCTCTCCCTAGGCACAAGTCAGATCATCTTGATGCCTGGTTGGATTTGACTCACCAGAACAGCATCACATTCAGCACAAAGTGAAGCACAGAGGAATTGCATGGGCAGGTGTTTCCAGAGAAGCAGATGGAAAAAGTGAGTGCTCCACTACTATCATGGCAAACTTTGAAGAAAGAGGAAGAGTTTGAAGAGGGCTAGAAAAAAACATCAAAACTCTCCTTACCATGCATGAGATCAATTGTATAGCAAGGTTAAGTCTGGGTCTTTTCAGTGGGAGGAGGAAACCTCCCAAGCTAAAAACTGTGCTCCCATTCCCTGTCCTCATTCAATGCCCAAAGACTCATGGCAAGCATCAATATTGTGTGAAACACCAACCTGAGTAGATATCAATGTAACAATCCTTAAACTCTAGAAAATGACAAATTCCATCACAGTGCAGGGAATGTACAGCTTCCCTGCTTGTTTCCTACTCCTTCTGTGCCTTGATTCATGCTAGATATGGATTTATTCTTCAAAAAAAGACACTTGGACTGAACAAAACAGTCCTGTTACCACTGCTGAAAAACCACACTCCAACATCCCTTCCCTCCTGTTCCTTTGCTGCAAGTGCAGTGCTGGGCATAAGTCATCTCTCCAAATGCAGGTGGCGAACTCAGAATAAAACAAACAAACAAACTCCTGGGACTCCAGTTAGTGATCTGACTGAATCTCCACTGACTGTAAAGGGCAAGCTCACTGACACCTCCCAGAAACCCTGAGGATGCACAGTTGGAGACTCTGCTGTAGAAAAATAACAGCTGCTGTGACGTCCCATGTCCTGCTATAGCAGGAACTTTTTGGCAGATATTTCAGAGTGAACACATATAGACCCCTAACACTATTCCCATCCAGTACTGGTGTGTATTTTAACTTGGACCGTGCCCAATCTGCACAGTTAGTGTTTTCCACACAAAAATGCCTGGTTGGTAAACTTCCAAGAAGTTCTATTTTAGATTCAATGAAGAATGGCAGCTTTCCATGGAACTTGCTTTTCTTCTTTCCTCCTCTCTTTCCCCTCACCCCAAAATAAGATTCCTAAAAAACCCATAAATTTTCATTTGGAAATGCTACCTGGGGTGCCTCATGGATGTCAGAGTTCATTTGTTCTGTCCTTCAGGAGGTGGAATAATTTCATTAGAAGTCTTTTTGCACCTTGAAAAAATACTTGGGGGGGCAAGGAGGGTTATGGAGTGTCCCATCTTTACCATTTCATTGAACTACTTTTCCCTCCTCTTGAAGAAAGCGCAGCAGAGGCCCTGCTGTAGACTTCTGAAAACTCACAGTTTTTAACACTGTGCTGCTGCTCCTGAGGCTGTATGGTCACTCATGACCACGCAAGATGAGGAGCAGAATCACAGCTTTGGAGAAAGCACTCCTCCATGGTCAGAATACAGATCTGCTGACGTGCGATTGCCTCAGAGTGGGACATACACACAGATCTTACCGAAAATCTCTTATTCTCTTATTCTCTTATTCTCCTGCATCCAGGTTCACCTACTTCTGCATAAGAGTTGTCCCACAGCCTGCAGACCATGTCCTAAATAGCTGAAATTTGCAGGAGCATGTCATCTCCTTATCAGCTCCCATATTGTGATACACTTCTATACTTGTTTTGTCCCCTATGTCTTCAGAGTTCTCATGGAGCAAGAACTGAGCTCCTTCCAAGTTGTAATGATCCTCACTTGTTCACTCCCTCACAAACAGAAATCGCTTTGGCCAAAAGCCAGGACTGCAATAAGGGCCAGGCACATATATGGGCAGCTTAAAAGCACCTCAGCTTTGGGAAATCCTGCTGGGCTGTATAAGCTGCCACAAACCCAAATCATATCAAGCAAGGCCTATCTGATAATTCTTTGGCACAATCCCCAAACTGGCTGAACTGCTTTTCCATACAAAGTATTTCCAGGTGGGTTATTAGGTCCTGTGTCCCTCCATCTTGTATGCTCTCGTGGTTGAAAAAGACATTCCTTAGAACAAGCTATTTTTAAAAGAAAAGCAAATATTCTCCTTTATATTTCTGGCTTCTCTAAACCAGAAGGATACTTTGCAAAACACAAACTGTTCCCACTGAGTAGCACATGGGTCTTATCTGCCCACAGTGTCTGTGCCTGTGCAGGACTTTCAGCTGGGGATATAATTTACATTTTCACAAGGAGATTGATGCTGGTACAACTACCAGTGTGAACAGTTATGCAAGTATGAAGGGTCATGCTCTGTTAAATCTGATTTCCCTTCCTGTATTTTCACAGCAGCATCACTGCAGCCACATTTGAGTCTATGCTGCTTTAATTGTACCAGAGGAGTTAAAAGAAAAGAACTGAGCCAAGCGTGCCGCACAGCTGGTTGCTGGCTGAACCATGAGCTGCAGTGTGAGGAGGCAGAAGCCTGGCCCCATGCAGCTCTCCCAGCTTCAGGTATGCACACTTGGGCTGTTTTACATGTGTGCACACGAGATTCGTCAGTAAAGCTTTGCCAAAATAGCTGCACCTACATAAAGCCCTCATGGTGTAAGGCAGCAAAGCCTTGGGAGGGCTGGTTTGCTGCACTCCCTGTGATGGATGGGGCAGGCAGACCTTTGGACAATCTGCTGTTACTTTGGCCCATTGCAAAAATCTATGCCCGATGTGAACGGGATTGTTGAAAATGGACCACAAGTGTGAGATCTGCAGATCTGTAACAAGATATTGCATGACAGACGTAGGTAAAGAAAAGACAGGGTTTTCATTTGAAAACTGTGAAGAGAAGGAGAAAAAAGGTGGTTTGTTGGTTGATTTGAGTCTCTGGGGTCTCTGAAGAGAGGTGGAGACAGAACAGTATGAAACCCAGAGGTTTCTGTGAGTTAAAACAAACTGTTTCACTTTGAGACACTTTCAGACAAGATGATTTTAACGTGTGTCTTTGGAAAAAAGTAACCCCCAGTGACCAGTAAAATCTGCCCGGGCGAGGAGTGTCTGGGTCTGACGCAGAGCCGCGGGCGAGAGGCCTGTCTCCAGGGAGGCCTGCCTGCGGCACACGCGTGCCAGCCAGAACTGCCTTCACAGCGCTGCTGGGAAGAGGCAGGTGTTGATGGAAGCCGTGTCAGCCGCCTGCCGGCTCCACAGCCCCGTGCTCCCGGCTGCAGCCAGGGCCAGAGGGCTGCACCACCGCACAGGCGCGCTGCATCCCCATGACTCAGGTTCCCGGGCGCGCAGCTGCCCTGCACGGCCTTCCCTCCCCAGGCCGCGATCCTGACATCGCCCACTCTGTACACCGTCATCTTCTTCGAAAGACAGCGCTGCCAAGCGCTGCTGCCAGCCGCTCACGGCTGTGCCAGGCACTCAGCCAAAGCTCCTGCCCTTAGCCCACGCCAGCTCAGCTCAGTCGATGAGTCCTAGTGAGACAGTATGAGGGCTCCTCTGGGCTGCAGAACAACCTGGGGCCCGTGAGCCCTGGAAAAACTGCCGTATTACCAGCCTGGCACAGCCTGGAGAGCCCTGTACTCTTGAGGGAGTGCCAAACAAGGCAGGAGCTGTTGCAAACACGTTCTATTTCCTCCCAGTGAATAGTAGAAAGCCCCACCCAAATTTCACTCCTCACTCCCACGTTATGTTAAAAAACAAACACACGCCAGAAGAAAAAAAAAAAAGTCAACATTTGCTACTTCATGTTGTCCTTGCTTCCATGTGACCCAGGCATGTGATTCAGTTGTTGATACTTGGTTTTTTATAGGAGCAAATTCATAGCTGCTGTAGAAGCCTGTGTAACTTGTCAGAGCAATTCTCTACCCTAGCAAGTTACACAAGCTGAGGAGCTTCTCTCTGCCACAGTGTATCCTGACTATCTCAGCCTTCTCCCTGCATGTGGAGCTCCTTCTCTCTGTCCTTTTGCAAAAACACCAGTTGTACACATCTTTAGGAAAACAGGCAAAATCCCTCTTAGCTGCACTGCAGATCTTGGTGAGAGGCCCCCATGGTAAGGCAATAGTTTCTTCCAGCCTTTCTTCCTCTTGGAAGTGTTGCTTAAATATAAGAGAAAGATAAGACTCCACCAAAAAAAAAAAAAAAAAAGGCCCAGCTTGCCAGCCCATTGCATGCTCTGTGTTTGGTTTCTGCTCACAGCCTGCGCAGCCCTGCCTGTGTGGATCTGTTGAGTCATGTTGCGTGGCTGGATGAGATGGGGCTCTTTGCTTCAAGCCTGATTTTTGTTCCCAGCTCTCCTGAACCATCAAACGTTACCTATGCTAGGGAGCCATAGTATTGTCATTGAACTCCTTTCCCTCCTTGGCAGGCAGGAACTCTGGGGGGTCAAGGGGGCCATGCAGAGCCTGTGTAAGGAGAGCCTGGGGACACCCTTTTCCTGAGAGGGTAGAAACCGTGGCCCTGCTTGTGGTGTCTCGCTGTGACCAGCGTGCAATGCACTGGCCATGTCCCAGCTGCTTCTCAGGTCTCAGTAGTTCCTGCAAATAATGGGGGGAGCCTCTGTGTCAGTGACTGCCTTTGAGATACCTACACAGTGCTCTGCTGCTAGAGTTGGCTGGGGACCAGGCCAGCACCTGATCTCAGGTGTCGTATTTACGAACCTGGAGTCCAGCCACAGGTCCGTGGTTACACAGAGGCAAGAGTGGGAACCAGTGCTGCACTGTTGGTCCCCAACACCCTGTTAAGGAACCGCAGGGGGTGTGAAATGCCCATGTCTACCTCAGTGGTAATTCCTGAGTACCACAGGATCACAGAACCACAGGATGGGTCAGGCTGGAAGGGACCACAGTGGGGCATCTGGTCCAACCTCCATGCACAAGCAGGGCCATCCTGGAGCACATGGCACAGGCTTGTGTTTAGACACCTCTATGGTGTACTGAGGCAGAAGACACAAGATACAAATGTCAACATTAGAGATCTCCCCAGTTTACCCTAAATCCGTGTGTGCTTCCAACTGATGTAACACAGTCTTCTTGGGATTTGCTTTTAATGACAAATGAGCTTTTTGTTCACAGTAGTAGGTACTAACCTTCCTTATGGGCTTTAACTGCTCACCCAGTTGTTCCTGGAGCCTGGGGTATCCCCTCCACTCTTTCCCCAGGGCTCACCACTGTTAAATTGCTGTAGATGCTTCTACCTGCAGCCAACACCAAGAGATGGAAACACTGCATGGTTTTTGAAGTAGGAATCAGGTGTAACAGTCGTATAATCTCCCCCATACATATAAACATTCTATTTTCCTATAGGTGTCTTGTTTTGTTTCTGTCAAGCATAAACCCCAAAGGCAACACTGGACACGTGCTTGCTTTCCCCCTTTTCCAGTGTTTCCCCTCTTCTGTACTTTGCCACTTTATCATCCGTCTTGTCAGAAAGGTAAATCTTTGAACATAACAATTTATCATCCCCTCTTTTCAAATTGCCTGGATTTGAATAAGGAAGTCACAATCTCTAAAACTCATTGCAAACTCCTGGAGTTACCCCATTCTTTGGGGAAAAAAATAGTAATTTTAGTGCTCTTCTGTTTGAAAAAAATGATATTTGGAAAAGGCACATTGCTTTTAATGGTAGTTCAGACTGTCAGAACCAGAAAATGTTAGGCTTTCTGTGCTGAAGTAAGAAATCATAAAAATGATAATTTTATTTGGGTTGGAAGAGACCTTCAGAGATCATCTGGTCCACCCTCACTGCTGTGGGCAGGGACATCTTTCACTAGATCATCCAACCTGACTCCTAGCATTTCCAGTGATGGACATCCACTTCTCTGGGCACCCTCTTCCAGTGTTTGGGTGCTAGTCAGCATACATCACACCCCCAAAATATGCTTATTTCTAGCTTGTTTAGTTTTTCTGCATTCTGGTCATGGTTTGTGTGAGCACCTAATCGCTTCTGTGGGCTCTAGGACTCTCTCCTGTGGCACGGTAGTCTGAAATCCCTTCTTCTCTCCCAAGGATCTCAGGCAGCTCATGTCTGGTTTGCATCAGACCTCTTGAGTATCTGACACAGGCTGAGGTTTCTGTGCACTACTGATGTCTTTTTGCTGAACAGGAGCGTCTTTTTTTTTTTTTAAATTTTATTCCCATGGTTGGAGAAGGTTCTCTTCTGCCAGATCACCAAACTGTCAACGTGGAGATGCCAATTATCCACACGCCCCTGAGCCATTAGTTGAATAGGGTTCAGTGTGTGGTATTCAGGAGCAGTCAGTATAATTTTTTTGTTTTTTCGGTTCAGTATAGTTTGCTGCTTCTTGTTGAACATTACTTTCTGCTATTAACAACCAGCTATCTTCTCAAAACTCTTTTTTTTTCCTTAGTGATGCCAGCAGGAAACATATTTCTGATGGCAGATATTTATAAGAATAATAGACCTTCAGTTTTCCAGATTTCAACTAAAATTTCTACTTTTCGTATTAAAAAAACAAAACAAAACTGAAATACTTTGAGAAGGTCTGTCATTTTCTGAGAAGCTCTGTTAAAAAATAATTTTCAGTTCCTTCCTTTTCTCCCTGCTAATATTCTCTGGCAGGTGGGTGTTTCTTCTGGCCAGGAAGGGGGCTCATACACATCTGTTTTCTTCCTAGCCTGGCAAGGTCAGGGATTGCCCCTGTACTTGCACAGCTGCTGAGGGCAATAGGCTGAAGCTCTTCACATAAGCCACTTCTGCTGATTTCATTCTCCCAAATCAACAGCTACTTGCAAAAACAGAGAGGAGTATTTTTGCCAGTCTCAGATCTCTCTTATTTCCCCATGAAAAGTTATAAAGACTTCTACGCCAGCCAAGGGAGAAGCATCAAGAGTCTCCTCAGTGGTCATCACAACTAACCTGAAGCTGTGAGCTAGAGCTGCATTTCATGACCCCAGAGTTTTGCCATGCAGGAGCTTTAGCTGCAGTGAGGGGTGCCACATTAGAGATGAGCTTCCAGACTCTCAACAGCAAGTCTGTTGCAATAACTCTGTTGATCAAATAAAGTTTCTGTTCACAGCACAGAGCCAAAAACTGTTTTTGATTGCAGCCTTGAGGGGTATTTCTTGGCTCATAGACAATGATTTAAGCAATGTGCTGCTCTACAAGTCACTACCAATGTTTGAAATCTCTTCCTTCTTACTATTATCCTCAGAGATGTGGAATGAAGACTGTTTACCTTGCTCTCATAGTTCATTATGATTATTAAGCCAGGTATGAGGACATGTGCATGAGAGTTGAATATAGCAGGCCTGTTCTGGCTGTGACATTATTTTCAGAAGAAGAGAGTATATTCAGAAATATGGCCAAGTTTGCCTTTTTTTTCTTCTCCTAACTGTATTTGTGTACAAAGATTTCAAGATTTCACAATACTATGTTTTATATGCACTCTTTGCTGAAAGCAGTAATAACAAGGTTTCTCGTTGCCACATTACCAAGACACTTAAACAAGACTCTTCATTAATAACTTGCTGCCTATACCTTCAGATTCCAGTGTCTGATCTCACCACTGCTCGTTCTCCCCACTGAATTTAAAGCTGTTTTGTGTGTCCCACCTGCTCCCCTTGGATCCTACCAGCTCCATTGAAACAGATCCTTAGGCCATCTCTGGGAATTGAGGAGTGACCGAGGTCCCAGCATAGATGGGGGGGATGTGAGCACTTTCAGATGTGTCCACACCACACCCACAGCAGCTGTTTCCAGCTGGTACCACTGTGTGCTGCCGTGCAGTGCCATGGAGGGCTGCTGTGAGGATAGGAAGGGGGGTATATCTGCATTAGCACTGGGTTGCATGGCAGCAAAAGAGCAAAGCTTGTTCAGCCAGGCTTTGACCAACCTGGCTACGCTGATTCTAGCCCTGGGGGCACCTTTGGCTCTGCCGACCACCTTCACTTGGTGCAGTGGAGGTGTATCCTGAAGTCCTTCATGGCTTTCTAGCTACATGGTTGAGCCCTGTTTTCAAAAGAGACTCATTTTCAGGAGACTTCCACACATTAACAATCATATTCAGACTCCTCCATGCCAAAATCTCTGGAAAATGCAAGTTGCTGTTATAAATCACTGCAGACAGTGGGTGGATTTATTGTCACATCTGAAGTCTGCAAGTAGTAGTTCTCTTAGCCCCTTTTTCCAAGGATGGGGAGATGGCAGCGGTGAAGATCGTGCTGTTAATGGAAGTGAGAACACAGAGAGCAAGCTGCCATGGGTACAGAGCCTGAACTGTCCTCTTCTTCCCAGATCATTTTAAATTTAGGCTTGGCGGGTCACTGTGGAACAACCTGATATATTTGTTCTCTAGATGAAGAGGACTGAAATTTCTCAAGCTTTTTATTTGTCTCATTTCATAAGCACTACACCCACCCTTAAATATAAATGAGATGTCTGCATAGCCCATGTACACTTTCCCTCTGTACAATTTTCTCCTGAAAAGCAATTTTTTTCCTGCTCCAAAGAATGTGGTTTTTTTGTTGGACACATCAATTTGCATATTCTCCTTATTGGCCGTGTCCTTTATCCTCTGCTTCCAGGTCACTGTGGCACTACACTGGAGTCTGCAGGAACAGGGACTGTTTTATAACTTGTTCATGTAGCACCTACAAAAATGCGGTTTTAGCCTAAACACACATCCCTAGTACATAAATACAATTAATTCCCATAATGAAAATGGATAAACTGGGAGTGCATTTCATTGTGGAAATAGTACCTAATATGGGAATAATTCCTAACTCCTCAGGGTTCCAGTGCTCCTTTCTGCTTTGCTTTGAGCACTCAAAAGCATGCTCACCACAAGATGGTTTGTGTTAGGAATGATGACATTTGCTTAATTAAATTACAAAAATGTCTAGGTGGTAGCCCTACTGGGCCAGAGTAAAGAATTTTTCCTTGTTTTCTGGTGCTCAGGAAATGTTGTTGGTTGGTGACTACTGAGTTTTCAGTTTATACTTTCAACATCCCTTTGCTAATGGCAAATATGATCTAAGTCTTTAGTCTGGAGGCCTTATCAATACAAATCTGTCTTTATAACCTAGCAATGCTACACTAGCGAAAGAGAGAGCAGCATTAACTAATAATTCTATAGATATGTGAATGGTTTTTATTAATAATATAACCAGGTATTTTGTTAATGTTACAGTGCCTGAGAGCAAATGCTCGTAACCAGGATCATGCTGCATTGAACTTTCAGCAAGGAACAAGACATACATGCTCCAAAGCAGTTGACTGCAAGAAAAACCAGATGGATATAGGCAGAATCATGTAGAGCTGGGAGCAGGTATGGGTACAAGGCTCTACTAGCAGAACTGAGCAATGGGGACAGTGGCTCATCTTCCATGGGGCTGTCACCGAGGTTAAGTTGATCTGTGTCAAAACTGCATCCATGAAGAAAAAGAGACAGGTCATTGCCATAGGAGACTCCCTTTGGAAGGGAGCAGAAGGCCCAATATGCTGGCTGGAACAGCTTCTGAGGGAAGTCTGCTGTCTCTCTGGGGTATGGGTTAAAGATGTGAAGAGGAAGCTTCTTACCCACACACAGCCCTCAGATTTTTCTCCACTATTGATTTTCAGGTAGGCAGCAATGAAGTTGCACCAAGAAGTCCAAGGGCAATCAGGAGACAGTTCAGGGCTTTGGGACAACTGGTTAAAGGATGAGGACAACAGATAGTGTTCTCCCTTATCCTACCAATTGTAGGGAATGAAAAGGAAAGAAACAGGAAGAGACAACATATGAATACCTGGCTCTGAGCCTGGTGTCACCTGCAAAATTTGGGGGATTTTGATCATGAGTCAATATACATGACAGCAGGGATGCTGGTGACAGATGGGACACACCTGTCTCAGAAGGGGAAAAGGATATTTGCACTGAATATTTGGAAAAAATTGTTCATCAAAGGGATTGTCAAGTACTGGAACAGACTGCCTAGGGAAGACATGGACTCACCATCCCTGGAGGTATTTAAAAGACATGTAGCTGTGGCACTGAGGGACATGGTTTAGTGGTGGACTTAGAACTGCTGGGTTAATAGTTGGACTCAGTGCTGTTATAACTCTTCTCCAACATAAATAATTCTATGATTCTATGACTGCATTCCAGCCTAACCAAGTGCCTTTAAAATCAATATCCAAAATCCTCTCTGTAAGATCAGAACTGGGTTGTCTTTTAAGCAGTAGCAAATGTTCAGATACTAATAAGAACATGTAAAGCTGTGTGCACATATAAAATGTTGTCAGTTCCCAGCTTTTACTGGGTACTCCTCCAGCTCCAGGGCATGCATACAGCTCCACACATGTAGCAGCTCCCCCCAGACCTTGTGCCAGTCTCCCTGAGATTTGAAAATGTGATACATGCAGGTGGACTTTCTAATGGCAGCACATTTCAGCAAGGTGCAGTGTTTGGTGCTAGTGCATCTCTGAGGGAACTGTAGCTGCTCTGTGTCTTCTTTCTGTGATGCCATCTTTGCCTTCACTTCTGTCTCTGTTCAATCTGTTTTAGTTAGGTTCGTCACAGCCACCACAATATTGCTGCTGAGCAGCTCCCAGAATGTCTGGCCCTGTCTGTACCTGGCACAGGGAGCAGAGGTTGTGGGGCTGCTGTCTGCCAGGTGAGGAGGACTAATGGAGCTGCTGGGAGCAAGTCATCGTGGTCTGAATAGAGTTTGGGGTGAAAAGGCTAGCACAGGCAGTCAGCTGCTGAAACACTCATGGGTGGAGAGAAGCCCTGAGGCTGCACTTTTGTGCCATGTCTTCACTTTGAGGTTTGAATCTTGCCTTGAGGTCATCTCAGAGCCCTGGGAGGCATTGAGAGTGGTATTGGGGCTGTGTATCTGTGTGCTGTTGATCCATTATGGAATACAGAAATCAAAAGTAAAGCTTGCTCAAAGAAACAGCAATTAGTAAGGAGGTGCTTAAAACTGAACAGAACAGACAGAACAAGTAACCCAGATGTATCCAACTAGACAAAACAAGTTGTATATAAACAGTCTCTAAAACTGTTTACAAAGTCCAAAGGAAAGAGGAACACAAAAGATTTTTCTGTCTGAGAGCAGAGGACACAGATGCTGGTTCTTTGTCCTTTCCACCAGTGTTGGACAACTTGTTGCTGGTGATGACACAGTTTGTGCCTGTGGTGTTTTGGGGTGTGGGGCTCCCTATGTTACACAAACGCTTCCCTTAATCACCAGGCATTTCTCCAGTCTCTGCCAGATACATCAGGAGAAGCATAACAACTACAGGCACCCGCTCATTTGACTTCTTTCTATTCTGCCCTCCTCCCTGTATCAGAGCACCAAATCATCCCTGTCCTGCAGCAATCAGTCATTAACAAGAACCTTGCTACTGCCAGAGCGCTTCTCAAGGCACTGCAGTCAAGATTACTTCTGGGAAAGAAAAAGCAAGTTAGATGTTCATCTGCTGCAGAAAGGAAAGAATGACCATTTTAAAACCCTATGTTTTTATTTTTACCCACTACCCATGCAGGATAGCACTGTAGGGCAGCAGCACTGCAGAGAGATGGCCTGTCAGTAGCTTGTCTGCCATGATGAGTAAATAAAAACTCAGCAAATGTGTCCCCTTTTCCCAAGAGAGGGGAACTTGGCAGAGGACATCCAGAAGATGTATAGGTCTAGCAAACATAGCAAAGATTGGGGCATGGAGTTGCAGATCTCTGGCTAGAGAGAGAAGTAGCTTCAGGCAGCCAGAGGATGCTTCATGATCCTTTGTTAGCAGAAAAGGAGCCTGCTGAAGTGACTGTGGTGTGCATGGGTGGGAGCAGCAATAAAGTAACTATGCCAGGACCCTCAAGTGAACACAACCTGCTGCAAGGAGGTATGGTCTGGGTTAGTTGATGACAAGCAGAAATCCCAGCAGCAATTGCCTCCTGCCCTGGGATATCTCTTCTACTACTATTTAGTTCAGAGTGAAGCAACTGGACTGTCAACACTCATGGCTAGACCATGTTCACAGGACCACAAGCCATGTTTCTGCAGCAAAGTGGAGACTGGAGGA
The DNA here is from genome assembly GCA_013397795.1 of Orthonyx spaldingii. NCBI lineage: Eukaryota > Metazoa > Chordata > Aves > Passeriformes > Orthonychidae > Orthonyx > Orthonyx spaldingii. Next base: position 37,512 of record VZTJ01000496.1, on the reverse strand, counting down.
GGGTACAACACACTGCTGCATGTGAGAGAAGGAGGGGTGGAGAGGGGCTAGGATTTCTTAACCTTTACTGTTAGCTTCTTGAAAAGAAGACTGCAGGACCAGCTCCTTAGTTAGCATAAAAAGATACGTATCCATGGAGCTGAAGCGTGCTCATTTCCTTTACTAGGAAAAGAACAGAAACACAGAAATGTTGGTTGGAAGACTCCTCTGAAAGCCCAAGGTCATCCAGCCTCCTGCTTAACACAGGACTATCACACTACGTCAAGTCAGCTTTGGCATTGTCTAGCCAAGTCTTGAAGCCTCCAAGGATGGAGAATGCAGAGTCTTCTTCTCTGGGACATGTTTTCCCCGATCGTCCACTCTCTTCTCTCTAGCTCCAGCCTGGGTTTATTGCCCCTCATTTGCAGGGGGGATTGGGGTCTGTCAGTCTCCCCTTGAGGGAGCTGTGATTTGCAGTAGGCTTCTGTTGGATCACCTGTCCATCTCGCTGTCTCTGGACTAAACCCACCCAGCTCCCTCAGCCTCTGCTCCTAGCTCATACGCTCTGCTCCAGCTATCTCAGTACCCCTCTAACTGGGCCTGCTCACACTGAGGGGTCCAAAGCAACATGGTACATCACTGGCGGCCTCTGTGGAACAGAGGCTTCCCTCTCCCTGCCAGCTATGCACCTCCTCCTGCAGTCTGCCAGGCACTTTGTCCTGCCGGCGATGCCAGCACATGCTGGGCTCAAACAAGGTGTGACCTGTAATTACAGCAACGTGAAAAGCAGCAGAGGTATCAATTACTGCACTGGAGATAGTACAGTAAGCAAACAGTTTCAAAATCCAATTTCATAGACAGAGAGATTACATTAATCTCTTTTAATAGCTAAACAATTCAGTTTTCAAGATAGGACAAAGCATGGGATATTCTTGACAAAACTGGTGCTTCAAAGGTGCCTACATCAGATTTAGAATCCTAACTCCTAAGATCCTAACGATAGAACTGATTGTATCTTTTCATACAGTAGTGCTACACAACTTGCGTTTAATCTCCTCTTTTTATAACATGCTATAGCTGCCTGGGCTTGCCTGTGGGAAGCAAATGTAGATTGTCTTTACCTTCAAATACCATATGAGGAAACTTACCCAGCCCTCACCAACTGAACTTGGGAGCCTGTGGAATGATAAAAGCTCAAGTTATCAAAGTATCTGTAAACTGCCTTCTGATTTCTAGCTGGAGCACCTCCCTGAATCTGGACCCTTTGATTTAACGTAGCTTCTTTTTTTCACCATGTCTCAACAGGCAGGAAAGGGCACAGATTTAATTCCTGTTGGCTCAGTCACTTTAGCTCAACATGACTGAAAACCCTCTTCACCTCCAGAAACGCAAAAGTGAATGTGGATCTACATTGGAAGCTTCTGCCCTTGTAGTAAGTACTGTGTAATATACAGGGTTGTTTCTGTACTGCCAAAAATATTGGTGTAAAATGTTTTTCTTGTTGACACTGTTTTGCTTGGAGCACCCAAATTATCTGTCCTGGGGAAGACACTATTTATTGAACTAGATTGCACATTTTTAGAGAATTTTCAGGTCTTGTGGCAGTTTTCTAGTGTTTGTGTTGTGATTTAGGACTCTGACAAATGAGCTCTAACAAATGATGGTGAGGTGACTGAAGAGGTGACCCACCCAGCTGCTTTTGCTGCTCTGCTGGCAAAGATTGTAGTCCCTGCAGTGGAGTTGGCAGAAGATAACATATGTCCAGGGCAGAGCTGCTCCAAAAGGCATTTGAGTTGAAACCTCCAAGGAGGTGGGATTAGACTAAACAGAAGACTGTGAACTAGAGATACTGAGATGTTGTCCATAATGGTTTATGCCCACCTAGAACAGCTCTGCTTCTGTGCCTCAAGTCCTAACAGCTTCTACCCCATGTTTCTGTCCCCTCCTTTACACCAGAACTGGCAGTCATCTGATCCTAGTACAAAATTATATAGGGACTTCAAGCCAGCCAAATTTTCTTCTCATTCACCTATGAGGTGTGGAGGGGACTGAAACACCACCCACTTCTATCAGGTTAATCATGATACCTATCTCTTAGGTAATGGTAGAATTGTCCCTGTGTCTCAGTGCTGCTCTAGCCTGTGGCAGAGTGGTGTCCAGCAACAGCAGGTGACAGTGTCTTCATCTGCTCATTTGTTTTCCAGCCAAACAATTATATGGGGCCAGAGCCTTCCCCTGATGCTCCTGCATGGCCAGTTAGCAAGGCTTTGCTGCCAGGGAAGTTCCTTATCCTTCAGCTGTAACCTCTGTTCTGCTGCAGGGATCACCTGCCATAGTGGTGACCTGGATGTCAGGAATGGAGCTGGCATGAGCAGTTGTGTCTTTCCTCTCGTGACTCAGAGGGTGTCTGGCCAGAGACTGCCCTTGCACCCCGGTGCAGCAGCAAGCAGGAACCACAGCAGGAGAGAGTCAGGACTGATGGACCTGAGCAGTATTTCCCGGCTAAAACATATGAGAGTTTTTCTCTCCCTGGTCCATTACTAACATGGCAAAAATCAGTGGGAAAATGCCTGGGCCTTAAATATACAATGAGCCTTTCCCCACCCATTACCACCTAACTGATAAGCTGCTCCAGGCTATCCTGTTTATGTTTATGAGTGTGTAATACCTCTTAGCATTTGCGTTTGCCTTGAAGCTACAGGCAGCTATGTGCTGTAGTGTGCTGAATATTCGTGCTGTAAGTACAAACAGATGTTTGAAGATCTGCTTTGAAGCAAATCTATGCCCTCTACATTCTCTCCCAAGACTCCTCAGGAATAGTATGCATCACTATACTCAGAGCAAAGCCTTGAAGGGCAGTGAGAGAGGAGACACACAGGAATAGTTAGCGTTGGAACAGGAGCACATAGTCACATATCTATTGCATAAATCCTTCACAGCAACATTTTGGATATCAGTATGCATAAAAAAATTTGCAGGATTTCATTCCGACAAAGCAGCTTCTGCTGTATGCACATCTTTTAGGCTTGCCTAGCCTAGGGACACACTCACTAGCCAGACCCTTGTTGCCTTCAAGAGCTATCTCCTGCAGCCTAAATAATTTCCCTGATACCAAAAATCTCAGAATGAGCAGAAATAGTAAAACCTGAGCAGTGTGCACAGATGGCTCTTACTCACTTGCACTGCTTCTGCCAGCTGCTTCTAGGTGTGGAAAAGCAGACCAAAACAACATTAAGTAATTTGACTCTCTCTCAAAAACTCAATTCAGAGTCAAACCTGCGAGATACCCCATGATACTTCATGATACATGCAAAATAATGGGGAAGCTTAAACAGCTTCTGCCTCAGGCAGATCCCAGTTTATGTCAGAACACAACAGAAAGCCTGAGAGGGAAAGGTAAGATGGCAATGGTGAAAGCAGCCAAGATTGTGTAGTGATTGCTGTGTGGGAGGTTGCAGCCAGGACTCTCAAATGACTCAAACCACTGTGGTATAGTTTTGGTTTTATTTCTTCTTTTCTCACATTTTGAGGGAGAAGAGAGTGTGTCTGGAAGTTCAGCTGCTAGCCTGGGACTTGGGTGATCTACCTCCAGGTTTCTGCCTTGCCAGTGACTCCCTTGTGTAGGCTGCTGCCATCCTTCTACCTTTTGCCCCTCATTCTCTAAGGAAGAACGTGCTTCCATACCCCTGAGGTGTATGAGATTAATACCTGCGAGGAATTCAGTTACAGTATGAGAGAGAATCATATCAGGCCCTGAAGTGGTTGGTCTGCATTACCTTGTTACTGTAGGCAATGGACAACAAAGGGGATCCTGCAGAGCACTCGGTGTAGCTGACTTTCAAATGCAAAGCGATGTTTGACCTGAGCTGCACAGGGAACTGATACTGTGCTGTAAATCTCTTTAATTCACTCTGCAGAATGCTGTTTCTTAATTCTGCTTCATTTCATACCTCTCACATTTCTTGCTTAAACATGAAAACTGTTCATATCTTTACTTATAGAACTTTTTTTGTTTTGCTAGTAACTACTCTTTTGTCTTGCCTAGTTCCATTTCATCTGATATTGTTCTTCCTGTCTTCTTCCTCCTCCTCATCCATGAGCTCAGGGGATGACAAACGCACCTGACTGGGAGCCTGGCAGCTGCTTGCTGTACCCCTCTTTACTCAGCACCTCTGAAGTAGACTGAGTGGAGAGAAGAGGCTGTTTTGGGGGGACAGCTGAATGCTGGGCCTTGCCCTGAGGATTACACTGTGTACATCAGTACTGTAGTGAACAAATCTTGTCAGAGTTGGTGGTTCCTGAAAGTCATGTACAACAGATCTCCTTTAAGCAGCAATAAAATTTGTGATGTTTTTGTTTGACATCTGCAACGTCTGTGAAAAGAAAGTGTGACTCTTGCCTTGTGTTTGCAGCCAAAACCTTATCAAGCACAGAAAAGAAGATGCACCTCTATTTTTTTAATCTTCTGCAGGTGCAAACAGAAATTTTCTAGTGTAAATTGAGAGGTGTAAAGCTCTGTGGGAGTGATCTCCTAGGAATTTATTTCATGTGGCTGTGAGTGGCTCAGCAAGATAGGATGGGAAAAAAAGAAAGAGGCCCAAACCTCTAGATAACTGAAAGAGTGAAAGCACCCAGCGAACGAGTCCTCACACAAAATCTCCTGTTTCTCCAAAAGAAAAGAAACCTTTCCCAGGGAGCTGACACCTACTTATAGTGTTTTGTGTTTTTTTTAGAGAACAGCCAAGTTACACTAGGAAATATGACCTGCCCAATCATAAGTCAAAACAAATAAATATTCTTGGGTTTTGCCTTTTGCCTGCTCAGTACCAGTTTTTCTGTGTCCAACATGAGTCTTTTAATAAATTCTCTGCAAACATGGAGGCCAGGGAGGCAGCTCCCTGGCCCTGTTACCTCCACAGTGGCTGACGAAACACAGAAGAGTTCAGACAGCCAATATGCCCACATCCCAACAGGTTGGCACTCCATTTCTGACCTTGCTAGCTGTTCACAGTGCAGGGTGTCCAGCTCAATCTTGTCTTTCAAGGAGGTAGTGTCCAACCCCCTTTTAGAAAGGGTGATTTTTAAAATTCTCCTTTCAAAAAATTGTTTGAAAGAAAATACTGTGTTAGGCAGCAGTGAAAACAGAGAGCTGAATGTAGTGTGGTGTGTGCTGTGCTGATGTGATGAAGCTGGGCCATGAGTCCAGCAAGTTTTGCTAATTTCTGCACTGCATGGTGGTAAGTCACTGTGTACAGTATTTTTCCTTTACCCTGGAGCTTCCTCCCAGGGCCTTGCCAGTAATCTGATCTTGCTTTGATAAACCATCATGCAGACACGACATGAAACTGTAGTCCTAATGACCTGTGTTATTTAAAAATCAAATGACACTTTCTCAAGAGAAAGTTCTTTAGTTCCAGTGTTTTCCTAAGATAATTATACCAAGGCAACCTATTACCCTTCCCTGTAGTTCCATTTATTGCTCACTTTGTCTAAACTCCTGCATGCCATTGCACTGCATTATTTTGTCATGTTCCACCCCATCATTTCCAAATAGCTTCCCTGTTTGTTTAAAAGTACAGCAAAAGCTTTAAAGACTTGAGGAAAGTGATGCCATAAACTTTGTGTAATGATGTACAGCCTGCTGGTTCAATTTCACTGCCTTGTAGCACCAAATTATGAAATTCTTTGCCTCTTCATCTCCCCTGTCTTCTGAGCTAGCAAGAGATAAACAGGAAAAAGGGGAGACACCTTCTGTTTGATATTGTTTGACTCTCAAGTCAGTTTGGGCTCTGATATTAATAACTTCCTGTTTTGCTGTCAGTATTCTGATAAGTGAAAAGCTCCATGCATGTTGACTTTTCAGCCTGAACTTAGGCAACTACATGACCGGTGTATTACCAGGCTCTGGGCTACACATTCCAGTTTGCTGCTTACCTCCAGGCCAGAATTCTAGAGTTGGAATTCAAATCACTGAAAATCAGATGCCTAAATGCACAGTTGGTTGCCGAAATACAAATGACCTGACAGTGGAACACCTGCTGACTCTGTAAGTGTCTTGGGACTTGAGAGGGCAGAATCTACACAAATCAGACTAATTTTTTGTAGGAACTCAAATAAGGATCCTAATTTGAAATTTTGGGCTGCTGTTCATTGCTCAGGATGTGCTCAGAAACTAGAAACAGAAAAGAGGATCTGAAAAATAATGTGGAGAAAGGTGCATTTGTGTAATATCACTTGTGCAAGATGCTTGTGAAATGTAGTATGTATTGCATTGCATATTTTTTCACACATGCTTAAAATAGTAACACCCTTTCTTTTCCAGCTATCCAAACAACTTCCCTTGTGAACTGAAGTACTTCCTATGGATAATACACTGTTTTGCTATCTGCTGCAGAGGTAGAGTCCCCCTGAATGCCAAATGCCTGTGTACTGCTGCTCTGCATGACTGGGAACAGTCTCCTGATCACAGTGTGAGACAGGACAGCTTGGACTTAGCCATTCTATGAGATTTACAAATCATAGCAGCTAATCAAGATTTAAAACAGCTCTGGATTGAAAAGGCTAGCAAGTGGTCCAGCTGTGTGTTAATTCATTAGTTGCAGTAAATATCACTGGAAGAGCTTGTCAAAAGGAAATGTGAAGCAGCTGAAAAGAATCATCCTTAAAGCAAATGTCAGAGGCTTTTGCAGCTGTCATTCAGTGGACTGGAGACTCTGGGCATTGGAGAGAAAATGAGGGTGAAAGACATAAAAATTTGAGTACCGAGGATAAAGTACCAGTTCCCACTGAGTGATTATAAAGGAAGAAATCTCACCACTACAGGGACCTAATTAGAGACTGAATCTCACAACCATCTAACATCTCCTCCAGGACTCTGAGGAACCCAAACCAGCAAACGCAGCCCGCTCAGAGCAGCAGCAGGAGGAGGCTCTGCTGCTTCAGCAGCACGATGGAGTACCATGTTTATGTAGCTGGGGGCATTTCCAGTGTTCATGTGTCCTGCTCAGCACTCACTTAGGTCCAGAGGAGCCACATCATTTTCTTGCCTGCCAGCACAGCATTGTCCTGATCTTACAGAAGGCAACAATGGGCTTCCACTGCCACATACCTGAGCATCCCAGAGGAAAGGCATCAGGACTCATTTTCCCAGGCAAAAGTAAGAGTTAATTGTCAACATTAACAAGAGAGAATTTCATATTTTATGACTAATCTGATGAATCACTACCTTTCTTGCTCTCCTAAATGTGCAGATCGATGTGAGTCCTCAGGCCTCCCAGAGACACCAGTGCTGTCAGTCAGGGGTTGCATGTATGGTTCACTCAAGCCTTGGTGCAGGGCTCAGCTCCACCTCACTCCAGCTATTGCCCATCTGAGACACTGTCACCCTTCTCTCCATCTTTGTGGAAATATGGAAACACTGGACTTAGTTTGAAGCTAATCTTCGGCAGCAATTCCCACTCCTGCTCTAGCTGCTCCCTCCTACCTCTGAGTTGTAACCACCTCATCTTTGGTGTGCCAAGCAGGGAATTCCCTGAGTTCGGTCTTTTCTTTGTCTGGTGATTTTTTCTAAGCAGCAACAAGTTTTTTTCTGGATTTTTTTTATGACTAGTTCATTCTGGGTGCTGGCGCTTGTCGCTTCCCTCCTGGTGCCAGGAAGGGCTGTGCCAGCAGGAGCCGTGCTCTGGGATGGTGAGCAGCAGGATCAGCAAGAAGGAGTTATTGTACCTGGTATTGCCATGAAAGGCACTTTTAACCCTGTCCCCACAGAGTGATTCTGATCAGGTGAGACTTCAGGGGACCGCAGGGATGTTTTCCAGTACCACTACTACTAGCAGTAATATTTTTCTCTAGCAGGATTTTCCAGGCATGGGGGAGGAAGGTCTATGCCTTCTGAGACCACTCAGGCAGGTCAGCACTTCTGGGAAGAGAAGGGATAACTGCCCAGGATGCACAGGTGCATTGTATTTGGGGGGCAGTTGTTTTAAGGATCTCCTCTGAAGCTGAGAGGAGGTAGGTGACCTACCCAGAGAGAGCTCAGCTAACATCTGACAAGGACATTTTCATAGCCAAGATAAATAGATGCCTTTTTTTTTTTTTGCTCTGGGGAGAGCAAATTGCTAGCCTGAGACCAGGCTAGCCTATATCTTTACCATATGAAACAAACCTAAACCACTTCATTTGAGGTTGTTAATTATTTGGGTCGATATGAAACATTTCCAGCATTTATTTGCCATTTTTTGGCCATCACATACTGGTGTCTTCACTCCTTTGTATATATGTTTTCTTCTCTAACATTTCAGATCTCCTCTCTTGCAATATTTTAAATCCTTATTTGACTGATGCTGCAGATGGAGAGTATTAGTTACCTTCTGTGACCACTCTGGCCACAATGACTTCTTTTGCTTGACAAGCTGATTGCTTTGTCAAGGTGAATGTTAAGTCTATCTGGAGTATCTCTGCATGTCTTGTGCAAGATTGCAGTTGCAAGCTGGTTTCTTATTGAATATGCTGTTTCTCCAGACACAGAATACCTTTGAGGGGATATTTTCCCCCCACTTTCCTACTGAGAGTGATGTTGCTGTAGTTTATACCAATAAGATTTAGATGACTGTCTCTCTAAATTTGACAAGCTAATGGATGTCAAGCAAACCCAACTGATGAAACTCAATTGATAAAATTGATAAAGCTGCAGACACTTGATAAAGAAAATTCTTGTCCTAGCAACTACCCAGAAAAGGCTGCAAGTAGAGATTAGGAGTTAATAAGAACTGCACCAAGTCTGCCAAAGCTGCTGGGGATGTGACCAGGAGACATTTCTGTGGAGCCAAAGAATCACTGCAGTGCCTGCTCCCTGCTGTCCTTCATCAGCAGGTTTGGAAGAGCAGGGTCTTGAGAGAGCAATGAGGCTGACGGGCTCTCCAAAGTACCAGGAACAGGCAGTAGGGATCAGACAGGAGCCTTTGTGAAAGCTTTGCCAAAAAATGGCTTAACACTGCGTGGACTCATTAAGTAGGAAAGAAACTTCCTGTCCATTGTCACTGGGGTTGGTGTCTCAGATTGCCCCTGACATGTGAGTCCATACCTTCACTTCACAGAGCCTTCAGTGCACAGTGCAGAATCCAGGTGTGTCTCTGCTTGCCAAAGTGGCTGTAGACAGAACCAAACCTTGCCATGCTCAAGCCACCCAGGCCTTCAGAAACCTTCAAATGGTCGTATCCCACGTGATCCCTAAAAGAGGCCAGACAGCAATTGCAACAGGGGAGCTCTAGCAATCAGTCTGGCCCCAAAATATCATGTAAGAAGGTAACAAAAACATCCAAATTTCTCTTAATACTTTCTAGATGGTACATTGTGAGCAACTGGCAGCCAGACCACTATAAATATTAAGAATTCAGAAAACATTACTAAGCAACACAAGGAACAGAAAACAGTGTGTATTTTCTGAAAAGACTGGGAAAAAGCCCTGTGCCACTGAATACTTTGGGAGAATATGTCCTAATAGCTACAGTAGCCAAATGTCACCTGGGACCAGAGTGCGAACAATTCTTTTGTAATATTATTTGGTGAATGTCTCAACATCTTGAGCTCATTGCAGAATAGAAAAGAAAAAGTTGGCCAGTGTTATTTTCTGGTAATACAGGAACATTAGTTTCTCTAACCCTGTGTGGTGGTATCTGACCGTCTTGGATATCTGAGGGGGCAGGTCAAAGGAAAGCAATGTGCAGACATGGTTTACAGAGGCACCTATTTCCAGTGAGCGTGAACTTCATTTACTGTTAGGAATAATTTTTTTCCTGACATATAGTAACAGAAATACTGAAATAAACAAAAGCATGGTATACTTTGTAAGATGAGGTAAGCATTTGTGAGAGGTACCTTTGTAAGATGAACCTCAAGGCTGTATTGCCCACAGGCAAATCAGCTCTGGGTGTGATGTGAGCACTGAGAGCAAATGCTGGGCTGCTCTTCTCCCAACAGAGACTGTCCTGAGGCTCCTCTCCTCATAGGCGGAAGGAGGAAAAGCACCTTTTACCATCCAAGTGTATTCCTGCTCCCCCTGGGTAGAAGGGAAAGGGAGCTCTTCTCCCCCTCTGCCTGTGAGGGAAGCACTGACTATTGGTGTGATGGGCAAGAAGCTGTCTCAGGGCAGAACTTGTTCCCTGCAGGGACCTGCACCCCAGCCATTGCCAGTATGCTGCGATGCCCTGGCCTGCCCCTCCCAGGCTCCCCCTCTATTCTGTAGCTCCGAGCTGTGCCACTTTCTGTCCTTGTAAAGGCAGAGGTGGGGGAGCAGGCTCCCAGCAGCTCCAGAGCAGCAGAGGCTCTCCATCGGGGATATCTCCTTGTAGGAGATGAAGAGGGCATCTCTGTCCTAGGGGCTGCAGGCAGGAGCAGTCACCCGCCTCCCTCTGCAGCCAGCAGCACTCTGCTTTTCCCCGCCGTTTGTTATCTGACGTCTGTTTTCGTGTGTTTCCCTCCAGGCTGGGAGCCAGGAGGGCTGGCGCTTGGGACACCTCCTCCTGGTGGGCTGCCAAGGACGGTGGCAGTGTCCTCCCGCCGAGGGCGGTGGCCACGGGCACACGGCATCCGTCCCCGCTGCTCGCCTGACCCTCCCCTCGAGACCTACTTCTGCCGGGAGAGGCAAGGTAACCTCGCCACTGAAAATAGCTGGGACGGCGGCCAGCGGAGATTAATGGCACCATTAACGTCCCCAGTTTATTTATAGGCTTAAAAACGCCTTGGACCTGCAAACTGAGCAGAGTTGCTCTGTGTAAGGCAGGGACTCAGAGGTCTCCTGCCTCTGCCTTTCCCTTTCCTGCTATTTCATTCTGATTGTGGGGACTGTAAAACCTCCGGAGCAGGCACTGTTTCTCATTGTAAAGCTACTTTGTAAACGTTCCTAACTGAAGGGATACACACAGATACTTTTTTAAAATGAAACTTACATTTGTCTGGTCTCCTTCCTCTACCAACTTGTTCTGTGCACACTGTGTCCTGTGGCCCTCTTAGAGAAAATTCTCTTTTTGATGAATTCCTGAGACAAAGGCTGAGCAGCCATCACAGGAATTAGTGACTTCCCACCCTAGTTTTTAAACTGTGAGCCTTGCAGGAGGAAGACTCAGATTCTCATAGCTGTGGAGAGCACCTAGGACATGTAGTGAGATATGCAGATGCAATTAGTGATTATGGAGGTCTTTCAACAAAAGCCAGCAGAGCTAGCCCAGCTCACAGGTCCTCCAGGAGCCTCACGGGCCTGGTGAGAAAAGAAAAAACCACCCCAAGTGTGTTGGCCCCAGCAGAGGAGTTTTTGGCTCATGACCTGTGGCCACACTGCCTGGCCTGTTTCCCAGTGGTCAGTGAAAGGTAAGTTAGAAAGGAGATTTGCTGTCAGCAAGCACAAGTCCAAGGGATAGGCTGTATGACTGGGAGATAGATGGCTCCATGGGTAGGAGAAAAAAGTAAAAATGCCTGTCGTCACACCCAGAAGTGTGGATCACCAGCGTGGCAGCTCATGGAAGTGAGATTGTTTCAGAGGGCAGCAACCCTTCACTTCACTGTTGCTTTTTTGTTATATCAATCTGAGATATACTCCTGTGTCAGTCTCTCCTTGGCCCTCATCTTCTAGGGACAAAATAAAGAACCAGCAGAGAACCACTCAAACCACTGTTGTCCTTTTTTTCCCTCTGGTCAGTGAGAATACTTCAGGGCAAAGTGAAGGAGCCCAAAATGGTAGAGGGAGGGTTTCTCTGCGTGGCCACTACAGGTGAAGACACAATCCTGGGATGCCTTCACCCTGCCAACATCTGGTGGGTTTGAGGTATCATGGGGCCTTGCTTTCCCCTTCCCCTCTTTCTCACTTGGGTTCTTGGCTCCAGATCTCCTCCATCCCATCTCGGCCAGGCCCCAGCTCTCCTGGAATGGGGCTGTGATGGGGATGGGAATGCCTGCTCGGCATCTCACTTTCCATGCCTGTTAAATGGGACCATGACACTCAACCAACTTTATATGGAAGTGTTCCAGGCCAGGTTGGATGGGGCTCTGAGCAGCCTGGTCTAGTGGAAGGTGTTCCTGCCCATTGCAGGGGGGTTGGAACTCGATGATCTTTAAGGCCCCTCCCAACCCAAACCGTTCTGTGATTTTATATAGTCCTTTGAAGGACAAAACCATACATGCAGTTATTCAGCCATCCAAAGATCATGATTGGGAGAGTATTTCCATGCCTGATATACATGAGATTCTGTATAATTTTAAAGGCTTCAAGCAAAAGGCAAATCATATGCAGCACCTGAGACAAAGGCAGGAAGGGGGATAGAGTCATATTTAACTGTATTCTAGGAAAGAGACACATTTTATATAGTTGTGTCTCATCTAAATTCCTGAACATCTAACCAGAAAAAGTCAGTGCAACTTCCTCACTACACAGATGTCAGACTAGGGGAGTGAGTCTTGTGACAAAGAGGCCATCTGCATCTCAAACTGACTACCTGCTTTGAAAAGTGAATATAAAATGTAGAAGTTGGGGTTTTTTTTAACAAGATGGCTAAACTCCATTTCAGCTCTCAGACACTTGTCTCCTGAATGTCGGTGCTGCCCAGCTTCTGTGGCATTACTCACCCCTGACACAGAAAGCAAGAACTGGGGTTTTTTTCCTATTTCACTGGGCTACACCCAGTTGTAACCATATTTAACCTTCCTTTTTCTAGATGCCAACACTGGGTGGCACTAAGTAACTCCTTCTGACATTTTACAAAATTGACTCTAAAAACTTGAATCACACTGACTTGGCTCCACTCTGTCGTGACAGCAAACGGTTTTGTTTGAGAAACTTTCGATCATATGGTTGTTGCATAGAAACATCTGACTTGCATGGCATGTTTCATACTTCCCTGGTTTGTTACGTTGTTAAAACTCTCCTGAAGCTCTGGTCTTACAATCTGGTAAAGGTTCAATGTGCTGTTGGACTTGAAAGCCAAATTTCCTGTAGTAAATTGAGAATTTGTGGAATACTTGAATATATACACCTGAATAGCCAATCTGTGCTTTATGCCAGAGGTTTAAATAAGTCTCACTGAAAGACTGAGGTTGGAAGGCACCTCTGGAGATCACCTAGGCCAAGTCCTCTACTTGAGCAAGGTCAGCCAAAGCAGGGTTGACCAGGTGGTCCCCAAAGGGTTCCAGGAGTCTGTTTCAACTCCCAGAGTTTCCTTGTTAGTCTCTAACCAGAGCCTGGACACTGTCATGTCTACTGGCTACCACTGCCAGGTGCGCACTGTAAAAGTGCTGCTACAATAAATCAGCTTTAAAAGAAGCACCCCCACAAACGTGGCTGTCACTCCCACCAGCTGTGCTTGCCCTACAAGTGTCACGACTGCCCTTTTACCAGCCTGTAATGGCTGCAGTGGGCTCTGGGAGATGCTGGTGCGTATGGTGATGGAGGTGACAAAAAATCAGGGCCAAGTGGTTTGTCCTCAGAGGACATCCCAGGTCCATGAGCAGCCTGGTCCAGTGGGTGGCATGCATGCCCATGATGGGGTTTGGAACTAGATGGTCTTAAAGGTCCCTTCCAACTCAAACCGTTCTATGATGCTGTAACTTGTTGCCGTTCTCAGCTACGCCACCTGTGGAGCCCCACTGCCATGTCCTGATAACAAACATTAGCATCACTGTGCATGTACCGTCCCTTAGAAGGTGTTTAAATTGTAACAGACAGTAGATGGCATAACCTGATGGGATCATAAAGATTTGTATCCTGAAAAGAGGACATAGAAACACCACTGACAGCAGCTAAAAATTCTCAATATGGAAATTGAGTAAGCAAGTCTTGACATGGCCATTCTGACAGCAGTGGGAGAGGTGCAGCTGAGAAAGAAGCTGCCCACAGTGAGAGATGAAAACTGCTGAAGATCCTTAATGGCTCCAAGCAGAAGAGCAGGGTGAGAGGGTGAGACCATCTGGTGGGTACATTAGAGCCAGAGCAGAGATGATCATACATGAAGCAGTATCTACAGTATCCCTTCCCTCTCTTGTGGCCGTGGGAAGGGGGTACAAGTAGAGCCAATGATGTCTGAAGAACATCTCATTTCAGTGAGCTTACTCACTGAAAAGCACAGTTTCTGGTTGACCAAAGCTATCTGCCAATTGGTGTGCAATCATTCATCAGAATTAGCCCCGAAAATTAGAAATGTCAAAATGGCTTGCTTTGTTGCTTTGGGGATTTTTTAAAATTTTTTTGAAGCTGATCTCAAAAGGAAACCTCAGCTGGAGCGAGGATTTACCCAACATGCTGTATCTTCAGAGTGTGGCCAAACCACAGGACAGCCCTCAACGGGACTCTCCTAATCCTCTTGCTCGGAGTATAAATATTTACACTGTTTACTGGGCCAGATAGAGCAGGAATACCTTCAGGACTAAACTGCCTGCCCCAAAGAGCAGGCCTGGGATCTGGTAGGTAGTGGATGAGAGCAGTTGTTTCAGAGCTGCTTTGGCAGCTCAGGGCCAGCCAACCAAAAGGAGGCTGGCTTTGACAGCACTTGACTCCAGCTTATCTTGGCCCTGTGTGTTGTGCCTACGGACCTAAGAGCAAACTAGTATTTTTGTAAGTTTGGTGGTTTTTTATCCCAGCATAAAATGCCCAGGATAACAAAGATGATGCTATATCTCACCAGTGCTGGAATTCCATAGGGTTTGTAGTATTCCCTGGACTGAGGCATGAGAGTCTTCAGGAGAGCTGGAGGATGGAAAGGCTGGTGGGACCATGCTGGAGGAACATGATGAGGGAAGTGAGACAGAGCTTGTTCACGTGACTCTTGCAAGTCGTCCCAGGAGTATCCATGCCCAGAGCAGCGCTGCTTGATGGCCGGAGGGAGCTGCTTGTCCTGGTCCAGAGGACAGCACAGGTGTGTGCTGCTTGACACAACAGGAAAAATCAAGGATGAGGACTCAGAGTCAGCTGGGGAGCTGTTTCTGACATTGTAGGCACATCTGACAGGCAAAGAAGAGATGGACTCCAGCCCTGGGTTTGTGCTCATTGTCTTCTGGGCTCTTTGCTAACTCTGAGGCTCTGGTTTGGATCACTCCAAGTAGCTGTTTCCAAGGTAAATGTTCCTCTTGGGAAGCAAGCTGTAGGCACAGTACCTGTGAGCCCAGGGGTGCACTCTGCTCTGGCCTTAGTGTTGAGCAGCGTAGGCACAGCCAGGCATAGCCAGTCTCTGGCCTTGCTGTGCTCAATCTCAATGTGCCTCTGGTGCTGCCTGGCACACTGGGTGTGATACTGCTTCCAGGAAACATTTTAAAAAATATTTTTTCATATGAGAAACAGAAGGGGTTTGAATTTGCATCCTGTGTGCTCTGAGGCTGTGTTGTAGGCAGTGGATTGTAGTGGGTGATAGCTTCTCTTCATAGGCCTTGTGGGTAAGGACAAAGTCTCCTTGGGAATCTCCCTTTCCATTCCCATGAGGGTTTTGGGGTTGACCTGTATCATGCTTTTTTAGCCTTTAGTTTGACTGCCAAACAGAAAATCAACTATTGGAAGATCTGCCTTGTCAAACAGACAAAGGCCCGGAGAGGCAGAAGCTCTTTGGAAACAGGCCTTGACTTTGCAGGGATCATGAAGATTTGGACAGAATTCAGGCAGAGGATAAACCCCACTATCCAAGAGGATAACTAGAGGAAAGGGAGTTGCACAGGGTTTTTCCACTGCTGTAGGAACCTTTTCTGTAATTCAGCTCATGTTGATTAACCCTGGATGCTGGATTCTTAAGAAGTGATTAGTGAGATGACCCTGGAAATAGAAACAGATATGCCATCTCTTACACAGTGTATGGGGCTTAGAGGGAGGTTTTGCTGAAGCGCAATTGATCCCAATACTGAAATGAGACTTCATTTTTGTCACCTTCCTGTTTACTTCCCCAGAAGCTAAACATCCCTGTGAACATACCAAGTGAACTGGTGGGATTTGCTGTCAGTGGACTGGTGCTGTAGTTCTTGCCAGTGACGTGGTTGAGAGATGAGCTATGGTGGCATCTCACCCTTTAGGGGAAGACATGGTATGGGACTTTGCATCAGAGACTTTTCAAACACCTGAAATGCCAGAGCAGGAAGTCTGGGCTTCAGTCTGAACTTGTGCCTGTGCTGCCTGAGAGCATCTTGTCCCTCAGTGAAATGTAAACTAGAGGTGGTTTTTTTCCAATCCTTCTGCAGAGTTGTTCCTATGCTGTATCCCTGCCCCAAAATGCTCTTCCTTCATCCTGTAGTGACTCACTGCAGGTCTCAAGGATTATCAGAAGCACTAAGCATCTCTCAGGCAGCAATTGCAATTACACTTCTACAGCTGTGATTGTCCACAGCCGTGCTTTCTGTCTCCCTCCAGAGCAACGGAGGATTGTAAGGAATGGTGCAAGGCTGAAGAAGGCAATACATCCATATGTGCTTTCCTAAATCTAATCTGACATCCTTCTGGCTCCCATAACCTCTGGAGAGCAAAGTGCACATTTGTGCTGTTCATTGCACTGCTGTCTGATAACCAGTATCTGCTGTAATAGGGGAAGGAAGCATCACAGCACCTGGGCAGAATGGGAGCGGATTCCCTTTGATCTGCAGGGCAACTCTCTCAGCACAGCTGCACAGCCAGGTAGAAAGCTGTCAGGATTCTTGTTTTCTACTTCCTTTTTTTCAGACTAAATCTCAAGGTGTCATACTCAAAAAGAGCCCCTGGCAGGCCTCGATGTAAAAATATAACAATATAACTCCTATTTATTATTCATACAGGAACAGAGAAGGGCCATCATTTTATGACCATGTAATAAAACAAGGAACCACTCCCCATGTGCTTCGAAGCCCAGGACATGATCCAGTGGAGGTAGAAAATGGGACTCCAGGCACATAAAAGGGATTGCAGTAGTGGATCCCTTTGCAAAGACCAAACTTAAATACACAACACACCTACAAAGCATGGGCACAGTTCTACAGGAAAAGGAGGCTGGCATCCGGCTGTCTCCCTCGAACAGAGGTGTTGCAGGGGAAGCTGAGCACTGCTCCACCAACACCCTTGGAGATTTGCTGAATGTGGAGCCTGCTGACATTGCACTGGTAAAGCCAGCTGCTCCTTAAAATAAATGACTGAACTGCCCTCCTGTTGCTCCTTTTGCCCCACCTCTACCTGCTATTACCTGCTCTTGTCCCTGGAGCCTCCACTGGGACCAAAGTGGGGCAGGTGATATGCCACAGGTAGGAGGGTGGCCAGATGGATTCAGCATGCAGTTGTTCTTTACATTTTCAGAATGTCATCTCAACCCCCACCGACACCCCCAGCTCCAGCATTTCATGGCCATCCCCATGGCTTGTTCCCCAGGATGCTGTGAGGAGCTCAGTTTGGAATGCAGGAGAGTAGAGGGGACAGCCTGGAGAAGGCCAATTGGTAACTCACCTCTTGGAGACCAGAGCACATCTAGGGGCAGGTAGAGGCTTCAAGAGCTGAGCCACCATCTCCTCCCAATACCACCTGTATGGCGAGGAACCTGGGTGCACCCCACCAGCTCCATTCACTCCAACAGGGATTTGGGGACACAAAAATGTGTGGTGAGTGAGAAGGGCTCAGAACCTCTCTGGTTCCCTATAGAGGCATTTTGACACCTCACAGAGGAGTTAGGGAACAGGCAAGCACAGCACAGGGAGAAAGCAGGGTGCTGCTGAAGCCTGTGGAGCAGCCAGCAACTCCCCCCAACATCTCCTTCCCCCCAGCAGCGGCAGCAATCCTCCGCCTCCTATCCCAAACAGAGCTGCCCCCCAGCAAGCCCAGCTGTCCTCAAGGATGACACGGCTCTTCCAGGCTCTCACTTGTTTGCACAGGGCTGATTCAAAAAAGATGTTGGCAGAAGATGTTACAGACCTTTCATAATCTTTCTTCATGCTCCAGCACTTCCTCCTCTCCATCCTCAGACAGGAATCACACAGGTCTGGACCTCATTCCACAGCCCTGGAGCCCTGGAAAGCAGAAGCTGGTGCCCAGTAGCAAGTCCTCCCAATTTCTCCTTCTAGAAACACTTTCACCAAATAGTTGATTAACACTACAAAGTGGTCTCCCAGAGCACCATGTGTCATGCACAAGGATCATGCACCGCTGTCCAGGGAGAGGATGGGGTCCAGGCTCCTCCTGTAGGCCCTAACAGGTGACAGGAAAAGAGATGTTATCAGGAAGGGCAACGGTTATCCTCGGGAAAAAGTCACATAATATAAATTTTCTTCCCTCTAGATTCCTCATATCTAAGCCACAGAAAAAAAAGACATCCTTATTCTCTATTTCCATGGAACTTTCATCAGAAAAATGGAAAGCATGTTAAAAAATAGGAAGAAGGATGTGGGGAATCTTACCAAAGGTGTCTGAAATCTCTGAGCACACCTGCCCAGCTGTGTTAGCACTGCTAGACCCTGTGCCCTGGAGTTCAGAGATGATCAGGAGACAAGGCCGCTGCACCCATGGGGGGTTTGTCTCCAGTCAGCATTCACACAGCTGGAGTAAGGACACAGGAGAAAGTGCTGGTGGTCCTGAATGCTTTGTTTGAGCAGCTGAAAGCAGAGATGTTTTCTCCCATGGTTTATTGGAAAAGCAGAGTAGTGTGGCTGCCAACACAGACACAAGGTTCCCACTCAGTGATGAAGGTCTGCACCCAAAGGCGTGCTGGAGCACACTGTGACATGGCAGCCCAGGCTCCTCTGGGACAGAAACCACTCAGTGCTGGACCTACAACCACTCACAACCACCCTGACGCTGCCCCTTGGGCCTGCCTGCCCAAATAACTCAGTAATAGCTCCCCCTTCCACACACTCAAGCATAACCACACATTTTTGCCAAGTGTTTAGCAAATGTAACCTCTGTGTTTTATACCTTTCACTCATTGATCAAGCTGATGTGTTTCTCTTTTGGACAAATAGTCATTACATCTGAAAGTTTATGGCTAGGCTTTGAAGTTAATGTTCTCCAAGATGAAGGAGAAAGTTCACACTTCTTCTATTGCTTCCAGCCCCTCTGGCTGCAGACCAGATAAGAGAGTGATGCCTTCAATTTACAAGTGATGACTATTTTTGCAGGCAGAAAAGCCAAAAAACTTCTTAATGTAATAATGGCTTGAATATTGCTATAGTGCTCAGCAAAATGCTAGAAAAGGAAGGATGTGAGTCCAGGAAGCCTATGGATGCCTCAGACTTGTTATTTCTCTGTTTACTGTCTCAATTTCACCTGAGGCTGTGTTTCCCTTCCTCCACTTTTGCTGCTGTTGCAGCCACTCTGACTCAAGTTGTCCACAAGCTGTCATTTTCTGCCAGCAACCTTCCTGTGTGGAAGAAGAGCCTTCACAGCCAAAAAATTTTCTCCTGGATATTAACAGGTCCCTCCTTCTAATTCTCCTTGAATAGGTAAAGAAAATGCAGTTTTACAGCACACCCCATTAACAGCCAAGACTGAGTGTTTAAGTTGGAGGGTGTTAAGGCATCCAGTTTCTTCACACTCATTTGGAAATTGCAGCCTTGGTGTGACCTTTTCAAGCCTCCTACTTACCCTCCTTCCTACTGCAGCATCAGCTCCTCCAGCCTTCACTGGGAGAAAGGTTTTAGTAACTTTTAGAGGGAATCTGCACAGAATGCTCAGAGCCAAATTGTTACTGCCTGCAAGCTCCAGGGGGAGTAAGCAAGGCTGAAAGGACTTTGGAGAGGGATGGGTTTTTCCAGATCTCCATCGAGCCAGCTTTGGAAAGTCTCCGAAGATGGCAGAGCCATCACCTGAGTGGAGGTCCCTGTGCTTGCCCACGTCCTGCTCGCTGTGCTTACCCACATCCTGCTCCCCTGCCCACCATATCCCTCTAGGCCTCTTCACTCAGAAGTGGCTTTTCCATTTGACCCCACCAGCCTCAGAACTGGACAAAAACCGAGATGCCAGGAAGACCTATGTATACCCCTCAGCTGGGGTTTTCTGAGCTCATGCTAGGGAGATGTGAAATGTAGTTCTGACAGGAACTCCTGCAGAGCATGCACAGTATTGCCAGCACTTTGATACTGCTAATGAGTAGATGCTTGTATAAATAAAATACCTTCTGATATGTGATTTACAAAACATCAAGATTTTCAATAATTTAGGATTGAATTACACCCTGTTGGAGCACATAAGAGGAAGGATTAGGCACTGCAGCTCACAGCTGGGCAGCTAAACCCACTTCTCCTGTTAAATTTTCTGCCTTCAATTTGTTTCTCTTAAATATTCAGCTGAAATTCAGCTGAAAGGCATCAGCCATGTTCAGATCAGTAAGGTACCATTAGGTAAATGTTTGTGCTCTTTGTAAAATGAAATTTGTACCTGACTGGAGGGACCACAAGCCCCCCCCCAAGAAATCCCTCTCTATTGTAGGGGCCCAGTGCTGCTGAGGACTGACAGCTGAGCAGTACAAGGCTCTCAAGCCTCCGTGGCACAACCACAAGGACGAGTCAGAAAATCCCTCCCAGGAGGTGATGAAAAACCCCAGGGTGCCACCAGCATTCCCCACACCAGCCAACAGAGTCCCCCCATCACTATAGACCTGCAGCATCCTTTGCCAAATGCAGTAGTTCCCTTTCATTGACACCTGTATTGCTCATTTACCTCTATGAATATGACCAAGTGACGGGATGGGCTCTGCAGGAGTTCTGTTGATCCTCCTGCATGTCCTGGCATTGGGATCTGGCTCCCTGACCACTCGGAAAACTTCCCTTTCCTTTATTTCACTCCATTTCATCCTTTGCTGTAATGCTAAATAAAATCTACTTATTGTTTACCACACCTCGCATCGCAGTGGTTGTGTTTGCTGCTGGTTTGGTTTCCAAGTAATTTAAATAAACAACTGAGCCATGAGGAGAAACTATTAAACATCCTTTTCCCCTGGACATCATGACATGCCAGGCCGTTAATATTTCTTTAGCACAGCAAACTTTGAGGCTTAAAATCCATACCTTGGTTTGTCAAATGGGATAATTACTAACATTTTCAACTATCCAGCTAATGAGCTCCTGTGTTGCAGTCAATGTGATGTTGAGCGGTCTTTCTCGCACTAATTTCTTGGGAAATTTGGGCCTGTAATTTGGTGCAGTCCTCACAGCAGGGATGTGTTTCATCTTCTAAGGTGACGTCAGCCACTCTTGTCCTGGGATTAAAAGTCAGCCAATGTCCCTTCCAGCTTTTCCCAGGCAATCAGCAGCCAGAAAATCAGTGTTGTGCTTGGGATCATCAGCGTCAGGAAGTGTGAAGGTGGTTGTCCTGCCTCTGGTGTCGGGGCTACCCTCTGGGAACCAGCCCCAGTGCAGCACCCCCTGTATTTCAGTGAATGCCCAGGCTTTCCTTCAGGACACCTACAAGCACTCAGCAGTGCCACACTGGGGACATGATGGATAGATCTTCACCCAGGGTACTCAAGGGTTGGAAGTAATTTTAGGGGCTTTGATGCTTTTCTCTCCTTCCCGTGGGGAAGGCAGGGCCGGTGGGAGGGAGTCGCTGGGTACCAGCAGCACTGGAGCATCCGTGGGGGTACCAGGGGCACCAGGACATCCCATGCTGTGGCTCTGCTTTGCTTTTGCGGTGCTGCCTGATCACTCCCGTTTTCAGAGGGTGGCATAGCTGAAAGTGAAGCTGTGCACCCCTCAGGGGAGACATTCTGGAGAACACCAGTCGACTCCCCAACTCCACCGCAGAGCAATATTATTTCACCACAAAAAAATCTCACTGGCCAACACACAGCAGGTCTGGAGCAGCCCCTGAGAAGCGCCGGGCTCTGCATCCCATTAGGGCTGCCCAGAGGAAGCTGGACAGCGTTTTTATTAAATCAAGCTCAGTCAATGCTTAAAGAAGGGCTTTTTTGAACTAGGAGCTGAACCTCATGTTTGGTGCCCTGCCAAGCTCAGGATAGTGCGAGGAAGAAAAGGAGATGTATTTTTGGACTGCATGTCTGCTAACAGGCTGTTAGATAAAATTAAAGAGGCTGTTTATAAAGAATCCGCTGGTGCTGAAGCAGATGTGGAGGCCCAAGTTTATGACAAGATATATTTCTGGTGTTGGCAAGAACAATCAATTTCATTCAGGACTTTCCTCATGCTGTAATGATTTGTTGGTTTGGGGTTGATTTCTTTTTTATTTATTTCATTATTTTAACTGAAACTGGCACATTGCCTTCATTACTTGTGATAAACTTGTTTGTTTACTTATGTCGTGGTAACCGGAGAGCTGGGCTCAGGCTCTGCTTCCTTGGATGCTGCTTGTTTCCTACCAGAGCACTTGGAGCTGTCTGACACTGGCACTGTGTTTTAAAAATACGCTGCTTCCTCAGCCTTGCAGGCAGCAAGGGCATTGCTGTGCTTTTACAAGAAAAATCAAGAGCACAAGTGAAGGCACATTGTCATTAATTATACATGGTTTGGGCTTTTCCTGTCTTGCTGCTCCTCCTTGGACCCTACACCGAGTGCTGACTTCCTTATGGCACAGATAAAAACTTGAAAGAAAGAAGCCCCACACAATTGCTGTGATCTATATCTACAGCAGGGCATTGCATATGGAAGGCATAATATTTGATGGTAAGTTTTTGTTTGACATTATAGTAGAAGTTAAGGGAAAAGGTGTCATCCTTGGCCTAGGGTTTCATAAATGCCACAGGCAGATGGGCTCTTTTAAACCTTCTCCTCCTCTTCCAAAAGGAGAAACTCACAATCTGGACTCAAGTGAACCTCAAAGTCATAAAATTCCAGGTTCCAATAAATCTTTTTTTTTTTTATAAAAACACATCCAGCATATATCAAAACAGAAACTGTAAAAGAAATTAAACATGTGTGGGTCACATACTCTGCTGGATGTTCCTTAATAGTTTTGCAGAATTGGTGGAATAACGAGGTGCAGTTTTTCTCTGTGAAGTTTTAGCACCTACATGCAGTACTGTTGGGCTGCCCAGGGCGCCCACCTGGAACACGAGCAAACACAGGGGGAAGGGGCTGCAGCTCCACTCCCACGTCCTCTCCCTTCTTTCCCAGTGCAGATAAGCTGGGCTGTAGCTGCATTCCCACTGGCCTGTGCTCAGCCAGGGGCTTCGGGTGCTGGAGCCATGGGCTCCCAACATCTTCCCTTGGGGGGCCCAGCAAAGTGGGGACTTGCTCCTCCAGCCCCAGTGAGTGGCAAGGCCATGGCAAACAAAAGAGCTGTAAGTCAAAGGGAGGGAAAAGTAAAATGATATCTGGGGGGAGGATTTGCCTGCCCTGTTTCCATAAAGTGGAAGAGCAAAGCAAAAATGAAAGAAGATCACTGCAGAGACACAGATTTTAACAAGCTTCTTTTCAGGGCTTTGAAAGATTAGGCATGTGACGTAATCTTGACATTTCCTGGCTCACTGGCGATTTCCTCAGATCAAATTCCCGGAATGCTGGGGACTTGTCACCACCTCGTGCAGCTCCTATTACTTGCAGCACCCCGGGGGACACAGAAGGAGAGAAGCACAGAGGTCTGGGTCAGGGGACAACACCCTGCAACCCTCTCCCTGTGCTCCTCCTCACCCTGGCTGGGTGAGACACGAAGCACACACTTTCCCTTTTAGAAATTCTCCTTAATTTTGAGGGTTGAGCTTTAAGGCTCCTGGCCATGGGTCCTGCACTCAGAAGCCTTGGCAGAGAGACTAAAGCCTGCAAGAACCCTGGCAGGGGCATACTGTCAGACCTTGTAACAATATATAATCTATTTCTTTCAAGCTGTTGTAGAATGGCAATTTTATAAAATTCCAGGTGACTTGCTGGAGTAGTCAAAACCACGTCCAAAAGCGAGAAAAGCCCTGTATACTTTGGGAATCTTCTTACCATGAAGATTCATCGAGTTTTTGCTAGTAGTGTGCTGAAACTAGAAAGTTATGGGAAGCACTCATACCATGACCAAAGCCCCCAGGCAGCTCTTCCCCACCTCCTCTTCCCCACCAGGGAACCACTGGCAAATCAAGTCATCTGGAGGCTGCAAGTGCCAGGGGATCAGGGTGCTGGGACCCGCACGGGTCACCCTCCTGCTCCTGACCAGGCAGGCCCAGGCTGGCAGTGTCTTTGCCGTGTGTAAACAGGGAAGCTGCAGCTGAGAGGTTAATGTAATTCCCCTCTTCAAAAGTATTTAGAAAGGGCATTTAAAAGAATATCACCGACTAGGTTAATGCAGCACCAGCATGGCTTTAGTAGTATTTAAAAAAAAATTAATCCTGATATTAAAAAGAATATATATTTTGTTATTATTTCTATGCAAAGAGTGTAAATGACTGATAGAGGATGTTGCAACCCTTCCAGTGCAGTCCTGCACAGCAGAAAGAGAAAGTGAAACAAAGTGCAAGCTGGAAAGCCCCCGGGCGGGCAGGGAGACAAGGCCAGGAGGAGCCTTTGGCAGGGCTCCTGCCTGCCCAGTGCCTGCCCTGGGCTCCCAGGCCCAGGCAAAGGTTACAGGAGGGATTAATTAAGCAGCACCACCTCTTTAGTCACCTAGACTTGCATTCACATAATCTTCCAAGTCTTGTGTTAACACACATGGGTTGGGTTTGTGTTTTAACTTAAATATATCACATGCTCTGGCTATTTATACACACTTGGAGATGTATGGTGGTATTTTCAGACTTGGGTCCCTTCAATTTTATTATTGCAGGTGGCCCAAATAAACTTTGACTAGGCTTTTCATGTATGTTTTCTAAAGAGAACTGTAAAATGAATAGTTAAGATGTTTGCTGGAGCTTTTGAATAAGGGTGGAGAGCAGCTTCCCTATCAGTTTTACAATTATGTACTCCACTTTGCCTCAACCCTCACACTAAATGCATCATCCCAATGCCAAAAAAATCAACAGTACTTACCTGACAGATGCAGATATTCAGATACACAAAATAACTATTTATTACAGGCATTTCAGGCAATTTGAATTGTGTTATGCATTCCACCTTTCTTTCCTACATTTTGCTTCACTAAAAACCTTCACAAAGCTGCATGCAAGTAATCTGCCTCACACAAACAACCTCCCAAGGTTAATTTATTACCAATTAACTTGAGGAGCTCAACACCTTTGCAAAGGCTGGTGTGAATACTCAAAATCTATAGCTGGAAATCAAATACAGGTAAATCTCTAATTAAAAAAATAAATAAGGAACATGATTAGTAATCCTTTGCTTTTTGAATACCAACCCAAAAGCAAGTGAGAAAGTGAGCAAGGCTAATGACCACAACCCTTTTTGGGAACAGAGCTACACACTGTGCAGCACAGTAGGTTCTGTCTGAAGCATTTTTAAAAGTCTTTTGTGGGACAAAGGAGTTGTCCTGAACTTTTATTGTTTTAAAATTAATGCAGAAAAATAGGAAAATAGGGAGTTTCCTCTGCAAAAGTCATGGACCATTGATTAAGCACAGGGGATATCAGGTTGAACTCGGGTTTTGAGAGCACTGAACAGAGAAAAGTCCATGTAAAATACTCCGCTTGCAAGTTTACCTTTGAAAAAACACCTGTGGAGCCTCCTTTGCCTTTTGGCCTTTTCCATGAAATCCGGGAGGTCTCGGTGATGAGAGATTTCCGCATGCTGTGGGCACGAGCCGCTGCTCGGAGCAGTGCTCTGGGACACGCAGTCTCCTTGTTTATATTTCAGTGCTACGCGTGATTAATCCTCCATTTCATTCATTGTCTTTTTACTTCTCTGCTACTGGGAACAGTAAATAAGAGGGAAGTTGTAACAAGAGCCTCCCTTTTATTCAGAGACCTTCTGTTTCCTGCAGGCTGGCAGCTTCGAAAAAAATCACAGCTCCATTGTGCTCTGAAGTCATATTGAATGATTCAGATGAAAAGAAAAACCCACGTCAGTAGGAACAGGGGACTCAAAGACGAGTGTTGAGGCCAGCAGACCAGGGACATCGATCCCAGGCAGCAGCACATCCTGAGAACGTTGCACCCTGTGACAGCAGAAACATTATGGTTTATCCCTCTGTGTTGTGGGTCTGTGGAAGGCAGGATACTGCTCCCCGTATTAGAGGTGTCCCTGAACACTCCAGGCACCACAGGAATGGCATTGATTGTCTGGGTGTGGTGGGGCAGCAGGACAACCCTCTTGTCCTACCTGTGGGGCGCAGGTCCAGCCCCCAGCAGCTGGGGGGAGGTGAACTCACTCCTTCCTCTTGGAGCAGGGCTGACAGCGGTGGATGTCAGGCAGGGCAGGAGGAAGGGACAAGGTCACCAGCAGGGTCACCAGCGGCAGGGGCAGGGAGGCAGGGCCCGGCTGCTCCTGTGCAGAACCAGAGCATGCAGTGATAGAGACAGTGTTGCCATCACTGAACATCTGGTAGGAATGCTCCCCAAAAATAGATCACTTCCATCTTCCACCTCAAAGGAAACAGTGTTGGAAGGAGACTCAGATACAGCAGGGCCGGTGCAAGGAGGGGTCTCATTCACTGGCAGCCTCCCACTGAGAGCCACTCACACATTCGAGGGTGTGACTCTGGGACCAGCCATCAGTCCCAGGCAGGATCCAAGGGATTAGTCCTGCCAAACGCCCCAACAACCTGCGTGGGTGCCATGCCTCTCAGCACCCCTGAGCAGAAACCCACCAGCACTTCCCATAGGTGGCTGGTATAGCAAACCCAACCCCTCTGTCCCCAAAACCTGCTCTGGTGCCAAGGGGCTCAGGCTGTGATCAGCCCTCACCTGCGTTTCCCCGTACCAGTTTAACATTACAGTGCTGGTTCATAGCATCTTCCTCATTGGCAGGCGTCAGGAGAAATGTGTGTCAACAAATCTGAAGCGAGCGTAAGCACCGCTACAGTCGAGTCTGATAATAAAACATGAGTCACTGTTATTCAATCATTTACCAGTGCACGTTTTGCAAGAAAGTTCTCTCTTCTGGGAATCACCACCACACAAATTTGAGAGTTTTTTTAAAGAGCACCCTGATTTTACTTTTAACTCCGTGGCTGAGTCTTTAGAGGGCTGGTTCCTGCTGTCCCTACTTGCAGCCCACTGCCCCGCACGCCCTCTGCATTTGTGTTTCAAAGCCAGGCGTGAGGCACCTAGCCCTGGTATGATCCATGACCTGACATTCCTCCTGGCAGTTTTCACGCCCAGTGTCTTCCCCAACACCAGGAGTGAACTGGCAGCAAGGAGGAGGCTGCTGGGACTGACCCCTCAGTTGCCATCAGTGCCCCCACACCATCTGTAGTGCTGCTGGCCAGCATTAGTTTAGGGGATGTGCACTTTTCCCCTGGGCTGGGATAGGGAAGAGTGTGGTCAACCCCAGCATTTTGGCAAGGGAGACTTTTCCCCATAAAGGTATTCTTTTTGTTGTTTTCTTACATTTCAGTTTGGGAAGGAGCAGGAGGAGTCAGGGATGTCTTCTCAGACAATTCTTCAAAACTGTTTTTATTCTTGGTAACAAATGCCCCTGCCAAACACAGCAGCACACGGCCTCGGTTTCCCTTCTGTAAGCCCGAGTTTTTGAATGGCTTCTTGGAAAAAGCATTTAAATGGTGACCTCTTGCTGCTGTAAGATGTGTAGGGAGATGGGTCCTTTCCAGGCATTCAAGCTGTAGTGCTTGGTCTTTCCTGTTTTTACTGAGGAACTTTTGGGAGGTCAGAAATACATGAATTGAGCTTTTACTGCCTTAGTAGGTGAAAGGCTGCTGGAAGCACGTGGATAAACCTCCCATGTGCCAAATGACCGTCATTTAAGTCAAACACTTTTTAACAATAGAAGCAAAATTTTAAAAGGTGTAGTTAAAAACCCCCACATTTGCCTGTCTGTCCTCCGTGCTGCTGTCTCTTCCTGCTCAGCTTGATCTCGAGCACTCCTGCTCCAGGGAAGGCTTGAGCTTCTGATGTGGCACACAGGTAGACTAAGCTAATTTATCGCTCAAGTCTTTTATTCCATCACAGAGTGGCAAAAGGGAAAGCTCGTCTCTCTTGCAGGTCGTCTCTAATAGCAATTGCTTCAGCAAGATGGATTTCAAAATTAGGTGCTCTCGAAGCAGAAGCCACACTGTATTTTTCAACAGCACAAAGCAGCCGTAAGAGGCATCTGACCTTCATTCTTCATAATAAATTCACTGGGGAAAAAAAAAAATCCATCTTTGTTTTTCAGCTTGAAGTACTGTCAAAAGAAAAGCCAGGGCACAACATACACAAAATAAAAATACAAGACAACTTCAGCAAAATGATAAAAAGCTCTGATTTACTTTTCCTGCTTTTTCTTACTCAAACATTGGATAAAGTCTGACAGCTTGTCTGCAAGTACATTGTTTTGTAATAAAGGCTGGTGTTAATTGAAAGTGGATCTATCCTAGGCTAAATTAAGACCACCTCAAAGCAGTTTTCAAATGTAGGGTGCAATCCAGTAGCAAAGTCTGGGGGAAAGTTTATTGATACACATCCACATTTAGGCACTCCATTGAATTTAGAATGTTTGTAAGACATCTCTTAATGTATTTCAGGTGCTAAAATAATGTCTGCTGCAGCCTGCCAAAGGAAAATGTCACACACAGCTATTTTCTGCTAAAGCGCCCCAAAAAGATGTGATATGTAGTCAAGTACAGACTCATAAGCTAAAGAATATAATGGAGGAATGTTTGAAAATACTTGTCATTTTACTGTTATTAATAAAATGATTGGGACATTTGAGTCCTAAAAGCCTGTAGCTGGTCGGCTGCTACTGGCACAGCCTGGAAATGGTGAAAATTAATTGTCTCTTGTATTAAACATTATCTTTGTATTTTGCCATGTCTCCGTTACAGACTCTGTATTGAATAACACATAACCCAACGCAGCACATTGCCTTTATTCCTTTAATCTCCTGTCAGGCATAGCTGGGAAGTCAGAATGGGAATGTTTATACTAACTAGCAGGTCTAACCCTTAGGCTAGCAAGAATTAGGAGGGTTTTTTTCCAAGCTCGGCTCGTCACCCATCTAGAGAACCTAATGCTGTAGCTGCAGTCTGCGTGGCTCCTCTTCTGGAGGAGTCGCTCAAATCCATCTCCCCACTTTTTAGCAAGCCTAGACCCAGCTAACACTCAGCCTTTTCTCCTTCAGGGGGGCTGGTTACACTGATAAAAACAGCTGTAAAGAGGCCCAGTGTCAGCAACGCCCTAATTAAGCTGCAGAAATCAGCCACTTCACACCTGTTAGTTCAGGTTTCCAGGGGCCCGTGTGCCTAGACAGAAACATTTTGTTAAATAAGCTCAACTTTTTGCTAGAGCTGGTGTGATCACTGAAAGCTTGGCAGAAGGGATGAACACTGTCCATACATTTAGTTAAACCAGCTTAAAATTACAGAGCGTATCTAGGTGGCTGCAACTGCAGCTCCCTTCAGGACCAGCTTGAGATAAAGCACCACAAAAATCAGTCTGACTTCATTTGGCATTCAAGGTATCACAACCATCACATATTAACATTCAAGTGCTCTCCCGACCAATCAATTTTTTGTTGTTTAGAACAAGAAAAGCTTTTTTTTCCCCTCTAGAACATGCATTTATGTGAAGGTTAAAGCCCTCGGAGATGTTTTGATAGTAATGCCAATGCTGTCAGTTCCCTTGTAGGGAACCACTGCCTAAACAGTCGCAATTTCACAGTGCATTATCCCTCTTTTACAGCAAGCACCCACTTTTAAAGATGAAAGGGAGGCAGATTCAAGCTGAAGTGTCAGCAGTAACTGACCTCTGATCAAGTAATCTTGGAGTAGTCAAGCCTGACCTATCACTGCAGAGACTTGGACAGTTTGACCAAGAGGATGATTTATTTAACTGCTGGAGCTTGCAGGAGAGCACAGCTGCAGAGCAGTGGGGTCCTTTCCAGCAACAACCCTCAGCAGTTCTTCTTTAGAACGGGAAATTAATCTGCCTATGGTACTCCTCTTCACCAAAGACGACTTGCAGTTTCACAACAGTTTTATAGGAGACACAAGCGAAGGCTTCAGTCCGATATCCACTTGCCCACTCAGCTGAATTACAGGACCAATCCAAGTGCTTCCAAGAAAACCACAGCCACTCTGGAGAGCTCAGGAAGCCTTGGTGCACCTCCCACCCAACACCGGCCTCTGCAGTGAGACACGGGTTATTTTCCTCAGAAAGAAGCGTTGGTAATTACATCACCTACCCTCTTCAGCCTGGAGCATGCCCTGTTACCAATGTGCTGCAGCCAGAGAAACAGCCAAGGCTGGGCCTGGCTGCCAGGGAAGCGCCCACTACTCATCTTTTAAGTTCAGCGGAATCCTCTAGGTTACTGCTGTCAACATCAAGCACCCAGAACAAAGGCACAAGATTATAGGGATCTCATTAAGCATGCTTGTTCCAAGAACAAGAAATGTGTCTACTTCCCTCTGATGACCTGGGGAAACAAAAAAACCCTTCAGCACAGAAAATTTATTTGTCATCGCTTATGAGCATTTGAATGCGTAATATCCAGTTTAAGGAGAAAAAAAAGATCTGTCTGGCCTATGCTTTCTATATTGAGACCTTGCAAACAGCATCATTCTTCTGCTTGAAACAGAAAGCAGGGATGTACATATCTGAGAACACCAACACACACAAAACCCCCCGAATCCTTCAGGTATTAAGTGAGCCATTTAACTAAGTATTTAAAACCTCTGCAATTATTAGTTTATTAGTATCATCCAGGATTTCAGATGTTCAATATTTCTCCTGAAGTTATACATAAATGCAAATTGAAATAAGAATCTGAAAGTCAAAATTGTATAACAAAACAATACTCCATCACAAAAGCGTGTAAAATTACAAGAATGCTTTTTTCTGTTTGTTTTTAAACACTGGCACTTAAGAGAACCATAATTTTGTAACCACAAAATTGCCAAATTGTCCCCCAAACTGGTAAGCAGGTGTATGTGAAAATAGTTACAGCTGCCAGCACTTGAAGTTTTACTAAATATGCAAAAACCCCCTTAGCTTTGGTTTTGGAAGAGAACTGTATTTGACCAAATTAGACATTGTTGGTATACCATAAACATTTAACTTTTTAATGCAAAATTTAATAAAATGTACTTTTCCATACAACTATATTTAACTTAAAAATGGGCAAACATCAGAGTGCGGTATAAAACCTAACAGGAAAAATACATCTTATCTCATTTTCAATTTGAGACAATATACAACTTTGTTTAAAGGGCTAA
Source organism: Orthonyx spaldingii (assembly GCA_013397795.1). Lineage (NCBI taxonomy): Eukaryota > Metazoa > Chordata > Aves > Passeriformes > Orthonychidae > Orthonyx > Orthonyx spaldingii. The sequence continues at coordinate 6,371 of VZTJ01000496.1, read as the reverse complement.
AACTAGAATTTCAAGAATACAAATATGAATTTACATAGATTTAACAAATAATAATGGTACCATTTATAGAAATCTTAGAAAGAAAAATCATTTCTTGTGGGCCCTTTGCTACCAGGAGTCTCATGGTATAAAGCCCGCGGCCATCACTAGACCTGTCACCAAAAAATAATATGGTCATTTCATGCTTTTAACTTTACACATTTTAGGTACGCTCATCGCTCCCAGGTGTTCAGAGATTTACAAATATAACTTCCATTACATGGCAACGGAGTCACACATGTAAATTTCTCTACACCCGATGGACATACACTCTTCCTATGGGTCCTTCTAGGACAAAATTTAACATTCCCTCCCTCCCCACCCCCCAAAGTATTTAGTTTTTGTAAAATTGAACTCTATACTTCTCAACTCTCCAAGACTGGTAAACTCATGCAACTCAATAGAATATTACATTTCACAAAAATCTGAACAAGTATCCATTTGTTGAGACTGAATTGTTTTGTTTCCAGTTATGGAAGAATATTTTCATCATATGCCTATATATTTCTTTTCTTACCCTATCATGATAATGCAGGGTATGCAGATCAAAGCTTTGTTTATCAGCTGGTTATATGAAAGATGAAAACTGTAATATTCCCGTGATCCCATACGGGCATTCAATAAAGCAAAAGATGAGTTCCCCTCAAAAGAAAAAAAAAAGAAAAAAAAAAAGAGAAAAGAAAAAGTATGATTCTCAAGGGCATCTATTAAAAGGACAACAATACTAATAAAAAAAAAATTGTATTTACTTAGAAGCATTCAGAATGTCAACAAAACAGCTGCAACTTTTTTTCTTCCTTTTTGCAATTACAGAGTGGTATTCAGTTAACAGAACAACAATTATTTTTATGATGCATCAGAGACAACTGAAGATGAGAAATGAACTACATCCCCAAATATAACTAAATTTGTGCTGTGCACCAACAAGAACCTGCTTTATAACTCCCATGCCAATTTACAACCCCCACACTGTACCAGGCAAGGTTAGTGGCCATTGAAATACCACTAAGGACAGGGCTATCTAAAGACACATTCGGTAGTGTGTTAACTATACAAAAAAAGAGACACTGTACAGTTTAAAAACAAATCTTACACAGCCTTACATTTCAATTTTTTTTTCTTTAAAAGGAGTGAGTTGTGTACAGGGGGGTTAAATGCTTTATAGACAAGAAAGAAATTGCTCTAAAAGAGACTTATTCATCATCATCATCATCTTCATCCTCCTCTTCTTCCTCCTCTTCATCATCTTCATCCTCTTCATCTTCGTCCTCATCCTCCTCCTCTTCCTTCTTCTTCTTGCTCTTCTCGGCCTTGGCAACTACTTTTTTGCCTCCATCAACCTTCCCTTTGGCCCGGTATGCAGCAATATCCTTGGAGAAGAAAAGCAGGAAGAATCTCTCAAAGATTTATCCAGCCAATAGGTCTGAGCAACCTCCAACCAGCACTTGTGAAAGCAGTCACCCAGGTAACTGCCCTTTCTGCACATAGACTGGGCTAGGACCAGGAGCTGCGGCTTCAGCTCTGAGGCAAACTGAAGCCAAGGAAAGGGGAACCCTCTAACACAGAAATGACACTGGCACGCTAGAACACACTGCTTATGGCTGCTAAGGAATCTCCATTGTCAGGCTTCTGGGAACAGGCTGGAAAAGCTGCTGCCTCCAATGCTAAAGGCACAGCTGAGCCCACTATCCCGTAAGGAAATGAAGTAGGGAGACCTCTTAAGGTCCCTTTCTAGCCCTACCTTCTACAATGCCTAAAGAAATGCACAGGAAAACCCTTGTTCGAGGCACAAAACTGGGATCAGCCACCCAGAACACATCAGAATCACCCAGCCTAAGAGCTGCAATGTTATGCCTCAGCAAACACCAGTTACACTGAACTCTGCCTAACTGAAGTTTACAAAATAAAAGGTATAAGAACTTGATTAAAGGGTAGACAGTGCCACCTTCTGCATGCAATAAATTTATTCTAGTCGTTTCAAATGCACAAAGTTCAGTTCCTGTTACATGGAAGTCAAAACTGTACCTGGAAGGCAAAGTCATAAATGCAGTTAAGACCTCTCAACATTGTGCCAAGACAGTAAAACAATTAGGCAGGAGAACTACAAAGTTTACACATACCAGCTACAGAGAAACATCAACACATTCACACAGATGGTCCAAATCTTCAAATATTCCCCACCCAATAAACACTACACTGATCTTACTGTTCACTTGGACCCCCTTAAAGTTTAGCAGGAAATTTTGAGAAGAAATTACACCCACTAAGTCAAAGGCCACGCAGTGAAATACTGAAGATTATTACAACTTAAAGCCTCATTTGTAAGTGTAAGAAATAAAGACATTACTACTAAAAAATAAAATATTATCTGTGAATAAAGATTATTAATTCTACCATTAAAAAAAATGTCTGAGTTGCCTTGGCTATGTGTACAAGCAATTACCATGAAGCTGCACAGAAGGCACCATATGGGAAAGCTCCTAGACCTGCACATCCTCTCCGACACATGAACAGGGCTCAAAGGTTTCACCTTGCACACTACAGTGCGAAAATGTTGAAGTAGATTTGTTTGCCAGCAGGAGAAATACCCAGAGGAGGGTGATGGCACACTATGGACAGAGGTGCTGTATGTCAGCTATAGGTGGTCGCTGATCCCCTGTGAAGCATCATTAGAGGATGCCAAAGTGCATCCCTCCTCTTCCCCTGGCTTCCACATATTGGGATGGGAATCTGCCTCTAGAAATAAAACCGTGTGTAGCACAATCCTGTGTGCTCAACAGAATTCTACAACTCCAATTATGATGGCAGGATTTAACCTTAATAATTTAAAAAATTGTATGACAAGCTGGCTCTTATGCATAATTAACCAAATTCATTACTAGGAAGGCGATGGACACATAGTAGGTCCAGGAAAAACACATGCCTAAAACTAGCATCTCCTTTGTGTTCTGTCATTATCTCAAGAATAAATTTTAACAATCATCTATGTGTATCAATTATCCTAACATTCATGGATGCTCATCAGAATGACCAAAATTAGGGAGAACCAATTCATTCCTTACTAGCATTGCTTACTGCTACCAACTCAGCTTTTGCTGTGACCTATGGATTTAGTAAAGACACAGAACCCACGGTATTTATTATACCACCAGTGAGAGCCCAAAATTACAAATGCAAACAGTTCAAGGTAAAGGACTCCAACTTAGTGTTACGGCAATGAACCATTTGCCCCTGTATGCAACCTTTTCCAGCAAATATAATGAATTATGTCATTAGTGTATTATAATTTGCAACATCAGGTATCAGAGCACACAATAAGGAAAACACCATCTAAACTGAGGCTCGACCTCCCCAAAGTATCTCCATAAATGTCACTGTTACCTTTTCATATTTCTCCTTCAGCTTAGCAGCCTTCTTTTCATAAGGCTGTTTATCGTCTGCAGCGGTGTTGTTCCACATCTCTCCCAGTTTCTTTGCGACATCTCCAATGGACAGCCCAGGATGTTCTCCTTTGATTTTTGGACGAAACTCAGAGCAAAACAAGAAAAAAGCCGAACTACAGAGGAAAAATAAGAGACGATTATTTCAATTTTAGGCTTCGCTACAGCAGCAGCTTTTGTGACCTTTGTTGTTGTTTCTTAAGAGTGTTTTGGGAAAAGCACCTAAAAGTGAGACAGACGCTGATTTACAATGGAAGGTATCAGAACTGAACGAGCCACTTTGCAAATTCAACGCACCCTCCTCTCTTAAGTAATGCTGCACATCTGGTCCCATTTTTGGCAGGATCCCCAGATAGGCAGATTTTATACACCATACATACAGAAAAGCTTTAGAAATTAGAATAAGTGAATAATAGGGCAGCAAATGTTATGTCAGAACTATTAGAGGTGGGAGGCTGCAGTAATTGTTATGAAAGTAGGATTTCCAGACAACAGTACCAGCCCCAATAACAACATTAGCTTGTAAAGGAACTTCCCTGTTCCTTTCAGCATTAGCTCCATTTAAAACACACACAATAAAGTACTGGTGTCTAGTAGGAGATGAACTTGAAGTCAGCTGTCATTATACAGTGGCTTAAGTTTTAATTTTCCAAGCTGGTTTTGAGCAAGATCACCCTTCTAACCTGTTCTTTGCAAAAGCCTCCAATTTTACACCGGCTGCCAATCAAAAATTCTGCTCAGGCCAACACATGATGAGAGCAGGACCTGTAGTACTTTACTGCCATATTACAATGGAATTACCCTCTTAACAGAACTTAGAAAAATCAGTCAGAATCACACAGTCAATTCTTGCATCTACTTTTAAAAGGTGCCATTACTCCAACTTTGATAGTGGGATAGTCTGCCTGAAAATGAAAGCTTAGCATTCATAACTAGAATTTCAACCTATCTTTACACCACTGGTGAGGAAAATCACGTAGGCTTGTATTTCTGAAGTTCCTGGATAAAATTATCATTTTATAGATACACACCAGTGTGATGGTCCCGAACAACGCAACCTAAAGCCAGGAATCTACTTACGGAGGCCTCTTCGGTGCGTTTGGATCCTTGAACTTCTTTTTTGTTTCCCCCTTAGGTGGTACATAGTTTTTCATTTCTTTTTCATAACGAAGCTTGTCAGCCTTTGCCATATCTTCAAACTTCCCTTTCTCCTTAGAAGACATAGTCTGGAAGGCAATTAGAATCACAGAATACCTCAGAAGGGACAAAATTCAAAACAGTATTTTAAGATTCAAAAACATGCCAAAGTCCATTCCAAAATTTCAGCTGGGGGAGCTAAGGGTAAGACACGGACAATGGATAGTTACCACTCATCTTACAACTGTACTTCGTACTTACCCAAAACCTGAACTTCTAAAGAAATCACTTACAATCTCAAATAGTATTTCACACAAAGCAGTTATTTCGTGTTTTCTGGGGGTTTTTTTTAAGTAGCTATTCCTACCTTCCATCGTTCTGAGCATTTTTTTGAGAACTCTGAGAAGTTCACTGAGGCATCTGGATGTTTCTTCTTGTGCTCCTCCCGACAGGTTTGCACAAAGAAGGCGTATGAAGACATTTTACCTCTCGGCTTCTTAGGATCACCTTTACCCATTTTTGCTGATTTTCTGTAATAAAGCAAAAGAGACACCTTTAAAACTTGTACTTTCAACAAACTAAGGCAGGAAGTAAGCCACAACCAAGGATCATGCCAAACAAGACCTGCTAGAGCAGGATTCTGGAATCATACATTGGGAAGAAGGTTCCCTTCTAGAAAATTTACTGAAGACTTCTGTCATCCCTGTCTGAGGTGATCTAGATGCAAGCAACCTGAAATTGCAAAAGGCCTTCAAAACATGCAATTATGGTCTCCTGCAAACAAGAACTATCCCGTCAAGCAAAGCAATGTAAAGGCAAGTACTGCAGTGGAGACTGCACACCATGATTACTACTGGTGTATTGATCATATGCATGGGAAGAATAAACTCTACTGAAAGGAGGGGGAAAGTACCCAAGCATCCTGTCTCAGTGGCCTTGCTGATTACTGAATTCCTTCCTTTTACAGCCCGTGTTTCTACCTTTTCCCCTATAGGCCCTGGGTGCTCATTTACAACATATATTTTTTATTATTTTCTATGCCATATGTTATCACTCTTCTTTATGTGTACTGCAAAAACCTACTCTAGAAATAGAGGAATGAAACACCTCACTTGGTCAAACATGTTATAACCTACACAGGGAGAAGTACAGCATTTGCATATGGCCAGCAGAGCTGCGCTCAGCAAGAGCACTATCTGACACTTTCAGGGACTGAAAAATACCTTCCTGGAACTTTCACACCCAAGTCAGACATTCAGAATATTTCTTCATAGCTCCCTGAAAAAAGTCACTTGCACCCTGACAAGCTCTGCTTTTCACCACGAATTAAAACACGTGAGGGGGGGGAAAAGTGTGAAAGAAA
>VZTJ01000495.1:176192-203451 GCA_013397795.1 Orthonyx spaldingii | reverse complement strand
ATTTCTGCAGTAGTTTTCCTCCAGTCCTGCATTGGGATAGTTTTTAGGCGTGTAACTGCAACAGAATTCAATGGGATTACAGAATAAGGAAAGTGTCCCAATTGTTCAGATGAGGACTCTAAAAATGAAAACTTTATCTGAGGACAATTTTGTAGATACTGATCTTTAGAGAGCTTCTAATTGTTACTGTGTGCCATTGCTGAAGCATTAGAAGTGCCAGAGCAATAGACTTCAGGAAATACAGTGCCTCTATGGCCAGTCATGCTTTTAATACTTGCATTTACTTTAGCTATTGGTTTCCAGCAGTTATTACTTGCTCAAGGTACCATGTAGCATGTAGTAAACTGTTTCCTCTGGGATATGTTCCCTGAGAGACGCAAGGAGAAGACACTTGCTGAAAAGTGAGAGTCCTCTGTAACCTGAATGCTATAACTTCTGAATAGAAGGTTACTAAATAAACCCAGTTAGGTATTTTTTATTAAATACAAGAAAGACTGCCTTATTAATCGTGGATTCACTGATAAAATGATGCACTTCTATTTCGTCTGCCACGTTATACCTTTGGCTAACAAAAGCTCTTGCTTTGGTGAGATTACCGAAAAATTCTGATTTCAACAGAACCAGATGTCTTCCTGTCTAGTGTTTTGCACATGTAAAGACAATAAAATTTAAATGTGACTGCCAAGGCTGACAGTGTCTCTCTTGATCATGGTCTCACTTGGAGAGCACCACTTGAATTCCAACTCAGATTAGAGAATGATCTTATTTTAGATAGGTATAGAAAAATATGTTGTAAGAAGACTTTTAACATCAAGCAAATTGCTTACAAGACTAATTAGCACATATGTATGGCTTGACAAAATTTCAGAAAAACATATAAACAGATATGAAATGACCTTACTTTGGTTTATGTGGGTCATTATCAGCCCAGTTCTGGCATCGCACACCTTTTTGAGTTTTGGCTTCTGTTCCTCTGTAATTTACTCCTTTTCCCTCCTTGCATTCTAGAAGATAAACTGAAATGATACATGCTTAATCAGTATCATGACATATCCATTGGATTATAACATATACAAAATCCATTTTCATGCTAATACATTTAAATATATTTGTCATTTTTTTACTTTCTTATGCTCTCAAACCTAGACAGTTCAAATTGTAAAACTTACTAGTTAGCTGATGTATAAGTTGACTTAATTGGGACTGAAAAATATATGTGAAAGCACAGAAGTTCCACAGAGGAATTCCAGAGAAATAAGTGTAACACAACCCAGTTATTTTGGGAACATGTCAAAGTAGATTTAAATAATAAAATATGCTTTTAACATTGAAATAGATACGGTACAAAATAGAAGCACATTCTCTTTTTCTTACCTCCTATGACATTATTATGGTCATGCACAGTATTTAAAATCAAGCCTCTAAAAACAGCCTCCTGAATTCAGCTGAAGACAAGAAGACATGTTCACAGATGCACACATATAGTATTGTACCAGTTTGAATAAGCAATTTTTTTGAAGTTCATTTAAATTCAGATGATATTTTTTCATTAAAGTTCACTGTGTGATGAATGAGATTTAATTAATTTATGATATGCTGAAACAATGGCTTTCTGCTGTAGCATATAAAAAGGACAGTTGGTTGAATGTGTGTATCATATAAATCTTTGCACTTCTATATTTTGGAACTTAATAGTACCTTCATGAAAAATAGAAAAATAAGGACAGAAAGAAGTAGCAATGAAATCCTGGCTCTGTATAAGATAAAGGGAATTATAATGCTGATTAAATCGGAGGTTACTACACTTAAAGCATAAAATTGTTTTAAATTAATAATCATTAAATTAAAGAAGAACTGACAGCTCATTGTTGCAATTTTTTCCCCCAGGAGGTGGGAGCAGCCATAACCCCATTGAAGCCCCTAAGATTTCCCCAGGAGACCTGTGCAGTCACCTTTCCCAGCACAGAACTGGTGAATGTAAAGGGAGAGATGGCTTTCAAGGGACTTCTCTTACAAGGCAGTGAAAGAACTCAGATCTTCTGTATTTATGTATGTATCTATTCCCTCAGAGCTTCTGTAGCTGCAGTTTAGGGACAGGCACTGTTAGGCAATGTGTCCTCTGGCTCAGAAAACTAAGTAGGAAACTCATTTAACATTTCCCTAGGGAAGCAATCTGTCTTCTAGGTTGTGACCTTGTTTGTCTCAGTGTCTTTAAGCAGTGTCCAAACCGAATACCTGTAGAGACCCAGTGCTGCAACAGTTTTTCTCAGGGTCAAAGTTGCAACAAGCTGACATACAAGTAGAAGATTAACAGAAATCTGGAGAAATAATGCCATTTTACACAGATCTGTCTTGCCCAAAGTGAAAAGGACTAATACTTGAATCCAAAACAAGGTTCAGCTTTTCTGAGGGCTGATAGTTTAGACCTGGATTTATAGATGTACCTTTAGGCATGCTTTTACTTCGATGTATATATAGAGGCCAGTTTACTTTAGAAACTTTAGTTGCAAGCCATTTGGATCCCTCAAACCATTTTGCAATAAAATGACATTAAACCCCTCAATTACTGAACATTGAATCAGTCGAGTGCTGACTCTTTCTGTTTGTATAAACTTTTGACCGTTTATTAACCTTTAGGGCTTTTTCTTTCTGATGACAAATGACTAACTTTGATCTCCAAACTCAACCCGTGTCCCTTAGGTTAACTACTTACAAACAGATATGTAAGTAACAATTCCCAAATGCAGCTGTAATTCTTATTACTTCTGCTATAACTCAGAGAAGATTAACTTTCTCTTTTGTAGCACATACTATAGAAAAAATAATTTCTGACGCTGTCATTTTTATACTAATTGTCATCCTTTTCTTTGAACACAATGATAAATAGCAACTAAGTTTCATCAAGTAATTGCTTCAACTGAGAAAGTTACTGCAAATAAAAAGATGAGCAACACAGAAACCATCTGATACATACACAATAGGCTGTGGTTTTGATGTTTATCATACCATGGTCCTTCTTTTGGTTTCTGCAGGTAGAAGTGCAATTTTTGGAAACTTTGGTTATGTCAAACAACAGTTTTTCACACTTTTAGTGGTGTGGTTCTGTTATTTCAAGAAACTAAAACTCATGTCTATGGCCTCAAAACATGTAGTAACAAATCATCAATGAGTATTGCAGGACCAGGTTCTAACCTCCGTAAATCCAAGGGATGTGTCAGAAATAAACCAAAATCACAATCCAGTTCCGCATCACAGTAAGCAAAACCAATACGATTATTTACATATAACTCATTCAGTCTTTTAACTTTGTTGTTTGTCAATTGATCCACTCAGGTTTCCTTCTAAATAGGAACAGCAGAAGATTTCTTAGTGTTACTTAACCGTGATTTATGGAAATTCCCACCTGCTTCTGTGTATAATAAAAGACCCAATGTTCTAAACATTAAATTACCTACAGAAAACATGCAGCTGGCCATAGGCTTCAGATGGTCTTTGGTCCACAGCCCCAGAAACAGCACATTCAGGTTCTAAGCTAGATGAGACTGCTCAGAGCTTTGTCCAGTCAACATCTGCAAGGGTGAAGGTTCCACAGCCTCTCTGGGCAATGTGGTCCAGTGCTTACCCATTTTTCTCAGAAAAATTACTTTCTTATATCCACAATGTCTGAACAAAATCTCACTTGGATGCTCAGTTGCAATCCAGCTAAAGCTATTGAACTACCATCTAAAATCTCCTTGCAGCTCTTATATACAGAGCATTGTCTTATCCCACATGGAGGAGTAAGGGCAGGTCGACAGAGAAGTGAAGACACAGTTCTCTGGAGCTCATGGGTATTTACTGTCAAGTTATTAGGATTCTTGACTTTTGGTTAGAAATTGGCCCATCAAAACCACTGCATGATTTTCAGCATCTGAGAACCTGATTCATTTTAGTTTTTAATGCACCTTCCTTTGTTGAAGGAGACCAAAGTCTTGAGTTAATATAGTTTCCAATTTCTGAATATTTTCAAATGCATTAACATTTTTTTCTAAGCTACAAATCAGCTACTAGTCAAAGACAATGTTCATGAAGTCATTTAACACAGAACAGAAGTAATTCTATTCAGAGATTACCACATTATCTTATATCTGAATGATCCCAAAGAAGATCTTTTCTCCCTTATGTATTACTAAAGTCAGGGAACAGCACAACGAAATTTATGTTACATTAAAAACAAACCACATTCCTTCTTCCCTGTATATAGCAAGAGCTCTACGCTCGATAATGTAATTCAAAAGTAGTCTTAAAACCCAATTGTTTCCCTGCATCTGGCATAAGGTGATAATCCTTGAAACAGGATAAAAAATTGCATAACTGCCATTTCTCAGACTTCCTATTTTCAGAAAGAATTAGAGACCTTTTCTGTCAAATAATCCTCAACTATGACAAAAGTATCCATAAATAAAATACATACACAAGGGGAATACAAAAATTCACTGTCAATTAATTATGCCATAAAAATAAGAATAGGATAAAAATCTCAACAAATTCATTAACTGAAGAGTATGAACATCATGTATTAATATACGAGTATTATAAAAATAGATCCTTTTTATCTGAAGCACAGTCCAATGAAATAAAAAACACATAGACATACTTCTTTTTTCGTAAAGAACTGCATTGGTTCTTCTGAATACCATTGCTGTTTTGGTGTTCTGACTCAATGTTAAACACTGTTGGTCTTTACTGGTAAATAAGAAGGCCCTGTTGAAATTAAGAGGAGAGAACAATGTAAGAAACAATAGCTGAATATATGCTTATTTTCCTGAACGCCTTTTTCAGCATTCAGTTATCATTTTATCAAGCACTATAGTTCAGTGATATTTAAGACTGAGTAATATTTTCAAATCACTGAGTATTGCAGCTCACATTTTCAGTGGTGATTTTCACTTCTAAATGTTCACATCAAACTTAGGTTGAAAGGGAGTTACAAGAACAAATGAAAACAAGTGATAAAAGGTTTATAACCTGCCAGAGGTTCAGGAGACCATGTTGAAGGCAATATATGTACACAGCACCTCGACCTTGTGTCAGAAATATTAGGGGTTATTCAAGGAGTGAGACTTTCTACAGTATGCAGCAGTTGCCAAGGAGCAGGTAAAATACAGTCTGGGACCTTAAATTATCTTCTGGCAATTCTTCTAAGTGTAAGCACTTTATAACTTATAGCCTTTTGTCTTTTCAGCAAGTGCCTAGGCTGTAAAGCCTTTCAGGCTTAATTCCGGGCAAAACTGAAGCAGATGGTGTAGCCTTTACAACAGCATCTAAGGCAACCTTGTGACAGGCTAAGCAATTCCTGCAGCTGGCTTTTCTGAACTAGGAAGAGAGCATTAGCAGCATGGCATTCAGTGGGTAGATCCATACCAGGAAAGCAAACCCTGACAAAGCACATTCTGCAGCCCTGCAACCAGGTGGCATGGCCCCTGTGCCTGTGCCTGTGCTTGTAAACTCACACAGCCTCTCCCAAAGGAGAGGGATCACATGTGGACTCATTGCTGGCAACCATATCCATGAGTGGTCTGGAGAGTGCTGGTTGTCCTGGGTCAAAACTACATGGGGGCTGTAACCCCCACTTAAACCCAGCTGTCAGTAATGTTAAATTTGTAAGTAGAGAAGTAACAAAAGAGCACGGCCCAATCCACCTCTAGGCTGGGATAACAAGTCTGAAGAATTGATCTGAACAGATTGCTCTGAAGCACTAATGTGAGGGTGCTGCAGTGCTGGCCTGGTCGTAAAGCTCTGCCTAACATTTACCTTTCTTCCCTCAGATCTTTCCAGCCAGGTAGCACCTGTTCTTGCTTGACTGTAATAGATGTCACAGAATTAATTAAGGAGGCAATAACCTGATGTTATTCCAGTGCCAGGCGATGGTACACTTAGACCCTGAGCAGAAGCTAAGACATGATACTGTGTGTGAATATGCCTCAAAAGGAAACATTAATTCCCTGCAAACTGCAAATATATAATCTGAATATATTGACTTGCCCTCTCTGCCTTCCTCCCTGCCCTCCCGAACTATGTGCTACTGAAGCTCTGCCCTCTTTGTGGTTTTCAGAGTGAAGCTGGATCAAAAGGAATTGGTACTTCACACACTCAGCAAACCCCTGTCATCCTTCAGGATTACACTTTTTTAAAGTAAGTCCCATTTTCCCTTTTGAGTTAAAACACAGAGTTACAAAACACATTTAAGAAGCCAGCACCAGTGTACCCCTGCCTTGAATAAAAGCATTCAGTAGAACCAAGTGCTTGAAACAGCGGTGCAGACAATCAGTCTGCTGACTTCAAAAAGGTGTGCTGCAGAAGTGGTAGACTGAGACCTCATGAAGACTGGAAGAGAAAACCCCTCTGCCCCAAATCTGCAGACTGCCTTCCACTGCAGTCATGGGTCTCTCTCCTCACTGCCCCAGCTTCCTGCTATACTGCTGGAGCTCAATGGGCTCCAAGGCTTTGGTGTAGGAGATCCAGAAGCCTTAGGCTCAGAGCAATAGGCTCCAGTGGGGCAGAAGGCTGAGCAGAGAACAATGGTACAGACTCATTAGTACCTTTCATGCTTTCTAGGCCCTTGAGCCTGGTTAATGAAAGTGCAGAGAGAGGGCTTGGCTGAAAGTAGGGATTAGGATCGTTAAGGCTTAGGTGACCATCTCTTTCTCAAAGTAAATAGAGGTTACCTAAGTTCAAATTCTAGTAAAATTCAGGAGAATGGATTTACCTGCAAGATAGCTAATGCAATGAACATAAGCAATGACATTTTACTGTCCTAAATTTCCAAGAAATTAATTATGACTCTGTTGCAGAAGGAGTGCAAGAGTTTTGATAAAACCATCTCAAGTTGGTTTGAAGCGCGTCAAGCTATGCATTAAGATATGGTAAAATGTTTCAATAACAATTCAACATAAATTTTTAAATTTCTCTGTTTCTTCTGTCTTCATCTATATGTCCCAGGCATTCTGTTTCTACACATCGTTTGTTTTTCCAGCAAACCTCAAACCCATACACAGTCATCAGGAAACCCTTGAAAGTTCAGACTGCTGATAAAAAAGGCATATTGTTCCACCACCTGCAATGAAAGATATATGTGGGAACCAGTGGAAATTACCTGCAAGCAAACTTCTCTTCATTTTCACATTTCTCTGCACATTCTTCTTCACTATTTGCTCTATAAACTTGCTTCATTGGGTTGAGCAACCAAGCTCCCTCTGTTCTCACATATTGGTCTAGGATGCTTCCTTGCACTAAAAGGAAAAAGAGAGAAAGGTGTGAAAATGGGAATGACGATTTGATTTATTTCAGACTCTCATGTTAAATTCTTTGTCACCTAGTTATATAACATCATCATTTAATTGCTGGAATAATTGGGTTAATGGTGACAAAAAATGGGTAAATCTTCCCTTCCTGGTATGGTAAAAGGTAGCATCACTGAAAACTCAGTGTAAGGCAGGACAGAGAAATAGCTTGAACAGTTTCATACTAAAAATCATAACAAATAACACAAACCTACAGTATAAAGTGACGGAAGCACAGAGGACAACCCAAGGAGTGAAAAAAAGTGAGGTGTTTCAGAAAGAAAATATTGGCCATGCATGCTTTGGAGTAAGTGGAGAAATGGGATTCAAGAAAGATGGGAAACAACATTTGTCCATTGCTGTCTGTCGATCCACATGGAATGACTGCATATTTATCAGTCACCTAATTTCAAAGGCTCCTACTCTTGCAAGAAACAAACCACCTTCAGCCACTGGGGTTGTCAGATGTTCAGTTTGTCATTTTTGTAATAACACTATTGAAATTACTTAATAATCAAGGTAGCAGTTGTTGCTCTCCATTGCAATGAATTAACACAAGACACTAAACAGGTAAATAAATTCACCTAACATCTCTGGGCTACACCTGTGTGTCAAATATACAGGATATTAAAAAGTACAGCTATGTTCAATGGTAAACTCAAAAAATGTTCAAGAATAATCCTCCCTGTAAAAGACTTTGCCATTTAGTATTTTCCTGTTACAGCTATGCAATCTCTGAATTCTTAGCTTAGTGCACAGCACTGTGACTTTCATGACTCCCAGCTGCAGGGTCATGGAGTTGCATGAGTCCTGTGATTTTCACAGTTTCTTTATCAGAGGAGCTTATGACTCTTCTGACGACCGTAAGTCCCTGGGAGTTACCTGTAGGGAGTTCTTCTGTAGGGTTTCAACCCCAAACAGACACCCTGGCCCCTGGTCATTGCAGGACATCTCAGTCCTGCTCTGTGGTTTTGTGCCTTACGTAATTGCTGAATAAAAGGCAGACANCGTGCCCACCCTTGGTACCCCCTTAGCTCGGGAGCTCCAGTCCAGGGCTGGGAGGTGGAAGCTGTTTGTAGGTATAAAGAGACAGACCACTTGCCTTTTTATCAGTGTTCTTTACTTCCCTCACAGAGGGAAAAGGAATATGCAAAGAACAAATTGCGAGATGGTGAACCTAGCAAAATGGCCCTGATCATCGCTCGCCTGGGCTTCTTATGCCTTCCATCAGGGGAGGGCAAGGCGAGAGACGAGCCAATGGGCAAATGATTGACCAGTGACATCTGGCCAGTCCTGGGCAAACAGGGGAGGGACAGGTACAAAACAGCACTACGTATGGTCAGCCCACCGGGATGAAATCCCTGCGTCTGCCACACTGCTACACTGCTCTGTGTTTTTGTTCCTGGCCTTACGCAGTTGCTGAATAAAAGGCAGATGAGGATGAACCAGGCCATGACTGGCATCTCAGGAATAACAGCCATGCTGCAGACAGGAACTTCTTCACTTTCTCTGACCCCTGTCTGTCTCGGCCATGGCCCAATGCCAGCAGGAGGGACAAAAAGCCTCCTTGTCCCACTCAGACCCATGGCCTGTGACAAGGGGCTCCATTGTTCAGTGATGTCTTTCCAGCTGAGAAAAGCAAGAGCTCCTCCCTTTCCTGAGTAACACTCTTTAGTGTGAAGCAGGCTCATATACGTCCTGGTATAAAATTCCTTCACCCGAGAGATAGCTCAGCCTGCAATTGGGTATTTTCCTAAAGATTTTTGCATCTTTAAATAAAATAAATATTTTGCATCTACAAGTCAAAGCTAATAAAACAGGGATAAAAGCCAAATTATGCTTCCTCTCATACAATTGCAGAAGCAGAGAAGTTACTGCAGGGTTTTTTCTGCATATAGACTAGGGAAGAGTTTGTCCCTAAGGGCTGACAATTACTTTAACAGCATGCATGGAAGAAAAGGACAGCTGCTGGAAAATAAAAGAATAAGTGAAAAAGAATCCAATGACATTTCATGTGACAGGCAGAGCAATCACTGATTCCGTGAGTTATTTCAAAACAAAAACATTGAGAAGAAATGAGTTTTAAGACAAAACATTAAACCGGTTAAGAGAATATCATAGGGATGTTGCAATGCTCTCCACATGGAAAAGAAAAACAAGTAAAGAATACCTATTATGGTACAGCTTCCATGCGAATGTAATTCTGTTCTGCTTTGACATTTTCCAATAATATTGTTTTTATTACAGCATTTGATTTTAGGAATATTGACAGGGTCATAACTAATTCGGGTCACCAAAATATTTTCCCCCTTTTCTGTTCTTTTTACGTGACAGGGCATAACACATTAAGGAAAAAAAGGAAAATATGCAGTCTGAATAAAAATGCAGTACATTTTCTTGCTACCATTTCCCCTATATCTATGGTATTTTACAGTCTCAGAAAGATGTATTACTGTCTTATTCAGAAATGAACATATTTACTACCATTTAATAAAGGATTTGCAAACAAAAGTATAGTATTTCAGATAAAAGCCCAAATCGTATATTTTTCTCCCCTGTATAAAATTCTTATTTAATTGAGAAAGATATTTGATTTGACTGAGGCCGTTCTTCTGCAAAAACAAAGCTTAGAAACTAGAATTAAAACTAAGATAAAAATTCCTGGCATTAAACAAGTTAGAATTTTTTTATACTGGAGCACGTCTCTAATATTTCCAGCTAAAATCTACCCACACATTGTCCTAACTGTTACCTTTTTTTATACTTTTAAACTGCACATGTATAATGTTTGTTTATTTTATTGCATCTTTATATAGGCATAGCACACTCATAACTGTATTTTTTATTGCAATCACAACATACTGTGTGGTTATACCGATGCCTGCAAGAAGATGTGTGCTCTGAATCTCAGAGTTCATTGGAGTTCAAGGTTTTCAGGACAGAGAATATTCGTATGTATGAAACCCATATAAATAGATGTAAAGACCCCTATTCGGTTCTTGTGTGTTAAAAATTTTTTTGTACCATCTTCCACAAAAATATCTTTTCATACCAAAAATATTGCAGAAACTAACACTGATCAGATTTGGTCTCCCTATCATATTTTTTACTGTTATTATTAACAGTAACATTATTTACTGTTAAGATTGTGGTTATGAAAAAGACTGAAACTCCAGTGTGTAGAACAAGCTTTCCTTTCCTTTGTCATTCTCTTTTACACAAGCATTAACAAATTTTAAAGCAATCAAAATGAGGATCACAGTAGTTGGCAATAACATAGAAAAACGTCCCCGAACCTAAGATAAAAGGCTGCTGAAATCAGAGACAGCCATGCCTGTGTACAAGCCTTTGACAGGCTGCTTCCCAAGGGTGTCCCCATCTCTGGCCATGGGAAGTGTTTGCCAGGAGCCATTAGCTGCCCATGCAGACACCAAGGCTGCTGCTTTTCTGGTGTCTCTAATGAACACAGCCCTGGAGTAACCGCAGCTCTCACCCTATACAGCAGCAGCTCTCACTAGCCAGAAAGCCCCAAATCCATCATCAGCCAGGGAGGTTGTGACACAGGAATCTGGGGACCTACCTTCACCACATGGAGCTTGCAAGTGTTTGGCCCCAGTCTCACCTAGGCAAAGGACTCTTACCTGAGCTGAGAAAGAAGAGAAGGAGGAAGGCAGCTTTGCTAATCCCCATTTTGGTCCAGCTGGAGGGTGCTGGCAGTTGTGTGTGTCAGTGCTCAAAGTTTTATTGACTCGCACTGGAGTGAGGCAGCATCAAACAAACAAGGCAGGAGGATTAAGTTAATCATTCTCCCATGCTGTTCCCCCCTTGCCATGGTGTGGCCGTTCGGACAACCTTGAATTGGATGGATTACCAAATCAGATTCAATCATTTCTAGTGGATGCTATTAAATGCGAAGGCACTTTCTTGTTTTGCAGGATAAGTTTTGTTCTCAAATAGTTAGGTCCTTGTCTACTAGAGAAAAGACAGGAATAATGTTGCTGGAAAGCACGGGAAATCATGTGTCCAGGCAGAATCTGAATTTCTCTTGACACTAGAGTCCCAATAGTAAAGTCAGCCATTCATACCTGTATCGATTTATAAGGAGCAACTTCTATTTAATCTCAGGGTAAGCATGATTATAAGATTCAGATAATATTAACTCTGTAAAATCGTTTAATTTTACTTCTTTATTAAAGAATTCCTTCTCTATTCTCTCTTGGACCTAGAGGTTTTTTTTCTATTTGGGAGTAGGACTTAATTTTAATTTCATCTAAACTTTAGATTTAAGAGGATACTCTACACTTTAAACATTAGGTTTAAGAACCATAGGTAGCAATTTAGTGTTCTTAGACATTTAACCTCACACTGCATGCACAAACTCATCCAGCAAGGGTGTCAGACTTTGCTCAGCTGTCCTGATTTCAACATCAGCTCACTCTGCGTTTCCTAAGCAGCCTTTACCTTGGAAAAGTTGCCCTGCAGCACCATTTCATGGCTTCTCTTGCATGTTAACTCTCTGGTGTTACTTCCAGACAACTTATTGAATCAAATGTGCTAGTGACTCACCAGAGGCAGGAGTGGGATGAATATTGGATGGGGAGAACAGACTTGAATGGACACTGCTGGATCATGTAATTCAGTCTTCTGTAATTGAAGGGCAAAAGTTTACAGAATCATGAGTTGCTTCTAAAAACTAATGAGGTTATTCACTTCTACGTCATCCTGCTTGCTTTAAGTAGAAGTCACATTGTATTGAGGGCTTGGGATAAAGCTAGGAGTGCAGGAGTAAATAGGTGAGAGAGGCATTCTAGCATGAGAACCAGATTAGCTTCTATTTGATTGATTAAGTGAAAAATTTAAAGCTGATCCTGCTTGTCGTCCTATGCTATGTTTCTCCTGCAGGGTAGGATAATACCATGTTAGCTGGTCATTTTCTGTGCTTGAATGTGTTTTAATGCAACCTGTGAACAACAGCAAAGCATGGGATCTCTGTAGAGGCTTGGGATACCTCTGATGTTAGTCCAGGGAAACAAAGCAGATGGGCCAGGGAGATGAGCTGACTGGACTCAGCTCAGGGAAATATTTGAAGTGTGACAGGGAAAATGGATTGGATATAGTGCAATTGTATGTGGGATAGGGCTTATCAGGTTTTAAGAACAGTTGCTGATTGGGAAAGAAGGGTAAAACAAAGGAGCAGAACACTAAGTGGGCTTTACTAGCAAGCAGGCTTTTGAGAGCTATTCAAGTCTGGTTTAGCCCCACATGTTTTTAACAATCTTAACCCCATTTTCCATTCTAGCTCCAGATCCTGGTTTCTGTCTCTCCTGCTCTATACCTCCTGACTCCCCAGCCACAAACAGCATCTGCTCACCAATCCCTGTGCCTCCTTCCCATCAGATACTATCCGATAGGGTTTTTCTCCTTACTCCAATGTAAAATTTGTTACCTGCTCAGCCCTGCCCTCTCCAGCATTTTTGGCACCTTCCCCATTTTTCTGTATCCCCCATTTCCACTGAGGTACTCATTGGGTTACTGTGTTATGGTGCACATCTAATGGCAAAAATCCAAGAAAAAAAGCTGCACAAGTGGGTGAGTGCAGCTGTTTCTCCTACATGGAGAGGTTTGAAAGGCTGTGAGTCTTAACTGAGTTTGTAAAACTCATAACAGACACTATGTATTAAAGATTTAAATCAGATTAGTTTGTCCTATTGGTTTTCAAAACCAAAGAAGCTAATTCTGGTAGCCAAAGCTTTGCTAACACGTGTCCAGGATAGTTTGGGAAAATTTGCATGCATCACCTAAACAAATTGTTTTGCAAGCTTTCCTCATGTTAAAGGTCTACATATAATCCTTCAGAATCTAAATGCCTTCCTTATAGTCTACAGCTGTTGTCACTTTTAGGCTTGGCTTCTTCTCTCAATCTTATTCTCTCAAATCTGATGAAAATGTACTTGCATTGGTGTAGATTCTCTGAAGAAAGGAAAGAACACTCATATTGTCATTTCATTCAAGGATGGCAACGCAGATTTGAAGAAATCTTATTAATCTCTGTCTAAGTGGATCTGATCCTGGAAAACTGGACTTGAGAATATTGTTAGCAATTGTTCCTTGTACAAAAATGGTCGTTCTATAAATTTTCCACAAGAAAATGACAAAACAGAGGTGTCTTTCATCTGCCACGCTGGCGCTCCTCACTGCTGTCTTGTGACAAGGATGTGACCCATCAAGGCATTATGTTTGGAAGGATCTCCTGTAAATTATTGATTTATCCTTTTGTGCCTTTCCTTCTTTCCTCTTTTCCCTCATGGATCCACATAATATCTAAATCTTTCCCCAGTTCTGGTCTTGTGGTGTTTGTTCTCATTTATTTGATCCCAGTGAGGCCCACCCGTAGGTGGAAGTTTATCAGATCTTATTTCAGAGTCAGGGTACATTAGTTAGCACAGTGGTTAAAATATAAACAACAGGAGGAGGCTTTTTAAATAGAAGTTGACCCTTGAAACTGGATTTACTGTAAGTTCAGAAAAATACCCCCCCCAAAAGAAATTGCAAACAATGTCAGAACACAGAGCACACTTGTTTGAATAAATTCACTTAAACATAAATTCTCTAAATTTCAGAATCAGAAAATGTCAGAAAACAGACACTTAGATATCACTGACTTGCTAAGAGTAAAAAACCAAAGGAAATATTTAGTTGTCTTTGAAAATCTTCAACACAAGGGAAAATTTCAAAAGGCATCTCTGAGGCAGGGCACATCTACAAGAGTGGGGTGAGCATGAAGTAAAGGAGCTCATGTAATTGCTCCAAAGAGTAATGCCATGACATAGAGCCATGAGCAGCTGGGAAATGAGGAAAGTATTTTACCTTCTTTTCAAACATAACCGAAAAAGTAACAAAAGTAAGAGTTACATATCCCTGATTCGCAGAGCCAGAGGCAACTTTGGGTAGCAACCCCAGATGGATAACGTGGATGGCTTCTAACAGCAGGTGCTGCTGAATGTAAGGTAGGGAGGAGCTCGGGAGGGAGAAAGGTAGCCAAGTTAAAAATAAATTCTGTCCTGGCTCTGCACATGAAAGAACACAGAGGGCAGGAGACCTGGTAGATAACCTCATCTCTGTGATTTCTGGTCATAGATGCTAATGGATCCAAGGAAAGAAAAGTGACAATAAGGAGATACAGAGAGGATGTTTTCCCAGTAGTGGAAGCTTCTGTCTTCAAAATGTTCATTTGTTCTGGCTGGTGCCAAATGTGGGAAACCAGCAGAATAAAGTCAGACAAATGAGAAGTTAGGAAGTGAGCAAACCGAGCGTCACCTTTATAGCAGAAAGATCTAAAGAATTAATTACTGAGGTTTCTGCATTGCTGAAAAAGTATCTGGAAATAGAGGGACTGTGCAATTGCCTCCAACAGAGGTGTGGAGAGCATTAACGCCATAGAGATTCTGACAGCCAGCACTTAGCACACAGTGTGCTACAAATCTTTGCCATGAGGGACAACTGCATCATGTCACTGCTAGACAGGAGGGTAAAATAATTCTTCATTGCCTAGACAGAGAACATCAGAGAAATCACAGCTAAGCTAAAGGATGGTGGACAGCAGAGTGACCCTGTGGGCAGCTTTGAGTCCTGCTTGAGTGCCCCAGCATGCAACACGCAGCATTGCACTGCTTTGGGAAGCGGTTCAGCAAAACTGCTGCGGTGCTTTGCTGTAGCCTACTCCACGTTTCTGTTAGGGGGAGCACATGTCCCACACCCAGATTTGTCCTTTCTTGATTTTGTCATTCTCCTGCTGAACTGCTGTCACCACCCTGCCTCAAGAGTGCTACCCACTGTTTCCATGTGGGGCAATGCAACACAAACAGAAGCAGCACATAGTAGGGCCTGAAATGCAACCTGTATATCTGATTTTCTTTTAGTTCTGTGTTATTCTTGGAAGGGTCTGTAAGAAAGTGAGAAACTGTTTGCATTCAGGCTCCTCAAAGACTGGTGAGTGCCAGGTCACGGCTACATTTTTTGTGTTTAGCAGGCGAGCAGTTCCTGTCTCTGCTGTTCCGAGTCACAGGACTCAGCTGTGAGCTGTGTTCTGGAGCCCATGCAGAGGGAGGGTTGTTGAACTCTTATCAGTCCTTCCTCTCACACCTCATGGTGCAACTTAACCCTTTGACCACTCTGTTCAAAATGTTTAGAGTTACTGGGGAGTCCTTGGATGAGGGTAAGGGCAATTTGGCAGCAGAATGTGGAAGAGAAAATGAAGAAAAGAAGCATAACCATTATTCCACTTCTGGTTAGAAAAGCAGAGGAGAGACTGTGTGGAGAGATTTTGCATTTTACCCGACAGTTGTCCAAGTGCTTCCAAAGACCCCTGCAAATGCCTGTTATTTCTAAGGTTCTGTTCTGGTCTTTTTCTACACACTTAGGCAGTAATAGACAATGATCAGTGCTGCAGTGTTTTGCTAACTGATGGTTCCAGCTGGTGATGAAATCAACTGTCTAGAAATATCACTGAAATAAGATGCATGTTTATAGTTCCTTACTTCTGTGACAGTTTCAAAAAGAGGGACAAGCCACCCCCATTTTCCACACGAAGTTTATATTGAAATTTCCAAGTGCATTTTCTGCTTGCCACTTACATAGAAGTTTATTTCCATGCTTGTCCTTGGCTCATTGACTTGCATAAAGGAGGGATGTTCTAATCAGTTTAATCTTATTGAAATTAAGTGTTACAAGGGTAAGGCAGCAAAAGATGTTAATACTCCATTCAGGGCTGTGTGGAATGGGTTCAGTTCAAGACATTTGAATCAGTGAGATTTTCAATAATATGTCTGAAAGGTGAGACTATTACCTCCAGGTTTAGTTCCGTATTTTAACAAATCACATGTGTGTGTGTGCATGTGTGAGTGTGTTTGTGTGTTTGAATATAACCTACTATAACATCTTTGTTTACAAACAGTTTATAGAAGTGTTTATGACAATTTCATTTTAACGGATGTTGTACAAAACTCCTCTATTCTGT
Organism: Orthonyx spaldingii; assembly: GCA_013397795.1. Classification (NCBI taxonomy): domain Eukaryota; kingdom Metazoa; phylum Chordata; class Aves; order Passeriformes; family Orthonychidae; genus Orthonyx; species Orthonyx spaldingii. The sequence continues at coordinate 187,113 of VZTJ01000495.1, read as the reverse complement.
AATCATTGTTATGTCCCTATGCAAAAAGTCCTTGTCATTAGATTCCATGGCTTGCATGTGCTGAAGACAGCATTGGAAAAGTTGCTTGGGTCTTTTTTTCCTGATTCTCATGTAAACTCCCGAGTTAAGATCAGGAAATGTTGCATTAGAAATCATGGAAAATTTGCTGATCAGCTTTATCACTTGCTCCTATTATATTTTAATTCAAAGTAAATTTCTGGAAGATATGCCATTCACGTGTGCCATAGGTCCTAAAGACTGCATATCATGTTCTGGTTTTGGCATAGAAAGTGTAGAAATTTAACAGTGGGGTGGAAGGTGGATGGAAGTGGCATAAAAACTTAAACAGACGATGCTGTCAGCAACTGGAATTATCTTCATAACTTTTTCCAAACTTGTTTTTCAAACTCTGCAACACCTTCCCTAGTTAGAAACTACCCATTAGTCTTTGACATCTTGTGTAAGATACCTTCTTGGGAAAAAAAATGCCTTTCTAGCACTCAGAAAGCTTTGGACTGTTGCAGTTGTCTACAGGCTTAAGAAACAGGAAAACAAAAAAATCCAGTAGTACTGCATTTGAAAGTGTGACAGAATAAGGACATACAGATCACCAAAGAAGACCCAGACAGACGAAACGAGGAGGATGGTACTTGTGTGTCAGGGATACAGAGTCCCATCTGATGACAAAGTGCTGGTGTTATCATCAGAATCAGGGTCCAAGTTCCTCCATTCTATGACAATGTATTGACACAGTCCTAGCAGTAATGACACAGTCCCAGTAGTCAACTGTAAACATGAAAAAAGATTTATAATTTAGGCACATCAAAAGCCTGGAAAATGCAGGAAACCTTGCTGGAAGTATCACTATGTGCCTGAATCAGGACAGATGACTGATAGTAAATCAGGAATTTCCATGCTGCAAAAAAACAGATAGAACTGCTGCCATTTCCTCAGCTGGAGAAAATAATGCAAGATTTCCAGACTGTATTCTCACAAAAGCTAAAAAAAAATATCCCAAGTCAAAAACTGACACAGAAAAGACTCAAATCTTTGTGGAATCAAGTCAAAGAATATTCACAGAATATTGCAAAGTGAAGGCCTGACAGTTTTTAGCTCCTGAGAACATCCTGTAGCAAGCAGATGGACTGTTAATGAGTCACGTGGATTTCTGGGCAAGAAACCTGATTTCCCAATGTGATGCTTAATAACATGAAAATTGTTATAAGGACAGCCACCCCAAATGTAACCAAAGAGTATTGAGAGGTACACTGGCAAAAGTGCCTGAGGAGAGTAGCCTTTTTTAAACTTTAAAATCAAGAACAATAGCCTTTGGTTTACATGAAAAAGCAGCAGCATTTCAGTGCCAAACGCGCAGGGTTGTTGGGTTCCACGGGAAGCATGCTGCTCATCTGTCCTGCTGGGATCTGTGCCTTACAGGCAGACCCTGCAAAGCCTCTGCAGGCAACAGCAACACCTAGGGGGGCAGATCCCCAGCAGGCACAGTTCAGCATCTGCCAGCAAAAGACAGTATCAAATACCAGAAATTTCCATTAGACAGTGCCCATAGGACCTACAGAATGTCTCACAGGAACCAAAAGAAACAGAAACCATTTTTGGGTCTGGTCAGTAATTACGGCAAATTGGTGCCAATGTTTTTTTGAAGAACAGCATTACTGGCAGAACTTTCAAAGCCAACAGTACGTGGGGGATAGAAAGCAAGGGCCAGATGGCAGCAAGCCTTTTGTGTGCTCTGGGAAATGTGCTCAACAGGTTCTGAAAGCATCCACATTTACTGAGCATGAAGCTCAAGAAAAGCATTTAGGGCTATAATACAACAGGAGGACTAGGGAGAGACACACTGAGTACTATATGTGAGCAAGGGGAGCTGGTTTTGAGTTCACATTTCAGGTTTTCTTCCAAGCTTGTCTCACTGGTTGATTAGTGAGGGAAATGGTAAGAACAGGCTGCAGAAGTGGCTGCAGGCTGAAGCATGGTCCCCTGTAACAGCCTGTTCAGATGATCACACACAAAGAAGTGGAAGAGAGCCACCACCATTTCCAGCTCCCCTGAGTGAGAGTACAGGGGTCTGTAGTAGTGTGAGAAACTCCACACTAAGGGCCACATGCTTTAAACAGGTAGCCTGTTCTTATGGCTGTGGTGGGGATACAGAACTAAGGGCAGACTGAATGGGAGAGCAGGAGCTTGGAGAGGGGAACAATACTCAGGACTTGGAAGGAATCCAAGAAAAAGATGTTATCAAGAAGGACTGTTAAAGAAGAGCTATTCAAACAGTATCGTGATGAGCAAAAGAAATTGATGAATGGATCAGGATAGAAGCCATAAATCATTGATGAAAATTATCAAGGAGTAAGCAGATAGTCTGCAAAGATTTTATATTTTTTAGCTCCAGCTTTTAAAAAAGTCCCCAAATGAGTTTTTGCACAGCCTGATCTCTGTAGGGTTCTTTATAGCAATAATAAAACATCAAAATACTAGATATAGACTTAAAATATACTTTATATCAGCCATTCCACGGGATGACTAAAAAGAAATAGATATCCTTGTTCGGATTAGAAGTCCATAGGAGGTGTACATTTCTTTCATATGTAGGTCAATACATATTCTGTTTGGAAGTGGTATATTTTTGAGTGGTACACAGAAAACTAGAACAACAGCTAAAAATTCTGGAATTAGCTTTGGTAACTGACTGGGAGTCTATGGGTCAGGTGTGTTTCTGTTGACCTTTGTGGGGCTGTTGGAACATGCCCCACTCAGCAATTTCCCTTGGTCACTGCTTGAAGGCGTAACCCAGACTTTCCTGACACATGCACTGGCAGTCCTTTTCCATCACTCTGGCAATCAGACCAGGTTCCACGGCTCTGGGAGGCTTGACTGATCCATGGGTGTTTCTTTCGCCATCTCCCTGCCACAGGGTGCACAGGAGCATGAGGTGCCAAGTCTGGTAAGGCACACAATGGCACCCTGGCACCTGACTCCACTTGTCCATGCCTCTGAGACACCCTTGCCCTCAGAGACATTTCCTAGTTCCTGAATTCTTCTTAGGGCTGAGCTGTTGGTATCACAACGGAGAACTGAATTTTGGTGCCTCACAAACATGTTAAGCATACCAAATGCCATCCAACTCACCACTTTGCCCACTGGAGTGGATAGCTGTTTTTTCCATGCAAACATCTAACCTAGGAAGGCTATCGCATTGCATAAAGTTTCGCTAGGGTTGTGAGAGTGGCTGGAACTGGTCACAAAAAGAACTGGTCACCATTCTCTTACCCAAGGCAGCAGCTGGGTTTGGCTGCTGCTTTCTTAATCCTGGAGAGGCAGAAGAAAGGGAGGCAGATGCTAGTGATGGGTATAGGGTTAGGCCTGTCTGATTTGGGATAAAGTTTCTTGCACAGGGAAGACCTTGTACACAGAGACAGGCCAGCTGCTGGTATATAATGAGGAGAAACATTTGAACACAAAGGAAGTCACTTTCATGTGTAGGAGCATGCCTCAAAAGAGAGGGGTGAAGTAGGAACCTTACAGCTGCTGCCACATGCAACATGCTTGACTTACACAGGTACGACATGGACCCTCTGACAGTCAGTAGCAATTGGTCAAGTGGCTATTGCTTTGCAAGAGCTATTTATGCTCAACCAGTAATCAGGTATTCATTTAAGAGTCTTATGAATTTTTACATAAGTTTAAAAACAAGTTGTAAAACCGTACTTGGAATATAGTTTCTGACACAGGGACTGCTTTTCAGAAAAGTTAGCCTGCATCCAGATTCAGTGGGAAGCCATTGCATTCTTGATCCAAGAAACAAAACTAGGAATTGGGACAAAAGCAGGCTTCGATGGCTGGGTACAGTCCAGTCCCCAAAAGGTGAGTCAATATTGAACAAATCTGTCCTTATCTTGGCAGACCCAAGGTCCTCCAACTTCACCCTAGGGAGGAAAAGAGAGTATAAAGTGACTCCTCCAGTAACAGAGACACTAGGCATGCAAATAGAGAAATACTGGCAGGAATAATAGTGTAACTCCAAAGTCCTCAAAACGGGGCTGACACAAGGGCTTGAGAGAGAGAGTGTTTTATTCAACCTGCTGGAATAAAAGAATTGGAAGGCGAAAAAACTTGTTTCCAAGCATCCAGACCATTCTCTTGGTCTGAAGATCTACCAGTCATGGATGTGGGTACATACCCAGATGACTGTGAGGCCAATTACACAGACAAACAAGTATATTTCCTAATTTTCCACATCGTCTGATCTACTTGACATAATTAATTTAATTACTTTAATGTTGTTCCTTAAAATCCAGGCATAGCAGGATATGAATACCTATGTCCAATGATTTTGGACCTTTCCAATGAATGCACTACCCACACACTCTGTCATGCACAGTCTTGAACACACCTGCTCTGACAGATCAACATTTGCTTTCTGACTCTGTCACGAAGGAGCTACCAGCTTTTCATTGAAAAGCTCCCAACATGATAGCCTCCATTAAAAAAACCACATTTCAAAAGTCTTTTCATATACTTGTGAAAAATAGAAAACTGCAAGCTTTATTTAATCAAGGGACTAAATAACAATGCAACACAATTCCAGGCTGTGCCAGAAACAGTCATTAGCTTCCTCTCTGTCTCTAGGAAAAAAGGAAGTCCAGGCAGTCAATTACAGGCTTTACTTCAGGTGAGGGAATTACTCACAACTCTTGGCTAATGTGAGTAGGAGTAGGATATTACCCTGCACAGTTTTCCTGCTATTCTGGTTGACTGTGTGAGTTAAGAAAAAGAATGTGGGGTCTACCTCAGTTCTTACGCTTCATGCAGAGACTTGCAGTTTCTGAAGCTATTTCTAGGTCTTGAAAGTACAATTTATATGCATTGACCTGCTTATAGTCAAAGTTAGATAATTGTTCTCTCACAGTTATCAATGCTTCCAAAAATAAATCCACCACAAAATTAATGATTTTTGACGGTTTCATTCATAAATTCAGGGCAATTACATATTTCATTTTGAATCACAGGGAATTCAATATCTTTTAATCTGTTGTCTGTATTGATACTTTTATGAACAAGCAAGAAAATATAATAGTTAGAAATGGTAGCCTGTGTGTTGTGATCCAGTGAAGGCTCAGTAATGAAAGGACTGGGATCCATCCCCAGCTCTTCTCTATTCTCTGAGATCCTTGAAGGACCTTATCAAATCTTTCAACTTTTTTATGCTTGGATCATACCCAGCATCAACAAGCAAATGCTATTTTACTTTGCAAAGTGTTACTAAATAAATAAAAACAGATGTTTAATAATCAGAGTAATTGTATTGGTTTCTAGTCCTTCATCATGGTAGAGGTGGAAATTGCTTATTTCAGTGTTAGCATAGATTTACATTGATTTCAACTCTTTCAAACACAAGGTGTTTTCCAGACAAGCAAGATTTTGTGAAACCAAGGTTGAATTTTCCGAAAATATAGTTAAATAAAGTTTATTTAGATGTGGGATTCTGTCTCTGGTCCCCCTCCCTTGCTGATTTTGTGACCAAGCTGCATGACATGGCAGGACTCTCTTTCCCAGTGCTTAAATGCAAAAATGTTGTGTTGATTTTTCCATCCTTGCAGGCTTCAGAAGAAATCTAGCCTGCAACATGTTTTTTTGGCTGTGATCACCAGAAGATAGGGAGCAGCTGCCACCATGTGGCAAGCTGAACAAAACAAAAGAAAAAATTGCAAGGTAAGAGAGAGGGAAAAGGTGAGAGAAAAGCCAATAATTACTGTCTGTGCTAGAGGAAAGTGTTTCTTTATAATGCTGATGAGTTACGCTAGTATCAGAGTGACTACTCTCTTATTTATTTTCATAGCATCAATTTTGTCGCTAAATGACACGAGAAGGGGAAGGAAGTACAGCAACCTCTGGAAGCTTTATGGTGAAGCTCAGAGAAAGGGACTTGTTTTGTTCTTTTCTTTCTTTTTTTCCCCTATTCTACGGGTGCACGCACAAAGAAGAATCCATTGGCTTTGTCTTACAGGTGGGTTATTAAAAAGGTGGGTCTGGCAAATGGGGAGGAAAGGGCATCCCTTGCATATAGCTCAGCAAGGCCAAGTGTGCCTGTGGGAGTTGGGACTGGATGAGGACAGATACCAGCAGCACTGCTGGAAGCTGCAGGGATGAGGAATTGCCTCCTGCTGCAGCAAAAGCTGGTCAAAGACAACTGGATATTCTCAGCCCTCAGCATAGGTGGAGTGAGAGCTGGGCAGCAGGACACCACAGGACTGATTTTTAGTGCTAGACTGTGAACCAGATTTGTGAACACCACATATTTGCAGTAGAACTATTAAAGTATTTCCCAAGTTAAAAAATGGCCACTTGTTTGCTGACAAGAGTGATTCTTACTTAATAAACCAGTGGAAGCATGGAAAGAAATGAACCTTAATAAAATACTGAAGAATAAAATATCCCAGGAATAAACCATAATGTTAAAAAGGATAGCTTGAAGACTTTGAAAAAAAGAGTTATAAGAACCTATCAAAGGGCTACAAACTAAAGTCTCCAAACTGACTTGATAAAAACCCAAGCCTTTAGAAGAAAGGACACCTGATGAACCATATCAATAAATATCCTGAAACAAAACAAGTACATTTTAAAGAATAAATACTTCTCTGAAAAAAAAGATTGTGGGAATTAGTCTACAATCTTTATTATAAAGATATATATTATATATATATTAAAATAAAATGCTATTAACCACAGGATAAAACAGGGATATTCAGGAGATCCGTTACCCTTTATTAAAGCTTATTGTATGGCTAATAAACAGCACAAAAGGAAAGTAATTTAATTAAATGTTTAATTAAAACATATGCAAAGATGCCATGCAAGGGGAACAACTGTATTTTAGAAAGTTGAAAAGCAACAATGCTGCACTTAGTGACAGACAAATTCTAGCTCCTATAGCCAACGTTTCCAGAACAATTCAGAAAAATTAGACTTAACAGTGCTGTTACACTGCCATCCTGTGGCAAAGTACCCAAAGTCTTCTGAGGACAAATGGTAACCTGCATTCCAAAAGACTTAGCATTCTTGTTCTGAGGACAGGAAAACATCACTAGAGATTTATCTATACCTCAGGAGATGTGGCTCAAGAAACACTAACTCTACTGAAAACACAATAAAATCTTTCTTCAGAGGGTTTGTGACCTCATTGTTTGGACACACAGCTTGAACCTGTGGCTTCTGAAACATAGTTTTCTTGTAGTTAAACAAAATGAGTTTACCTTTTTTCCCTCATGTTGCAAAATAAATAGATGTTCTAGTGCGCTGAACATATCGAGATATGAGGGAATCTTCATGTGACTATCCTAATAACTTCAGCTCATTTAAAATGAAAAATAAAATTACTTATTAAAAATTTAGGAGTCTTACATTTCCTGTTAATACCAGACCCCTAGGACTGTGCCACAACATAATGCCAGCCTTGCTTCAAGTTTCTGCATTAATATGATGACTAGGACTTGATTGCCTTAAAACATTTTAAAGTTCCAAAGTGGAAACATGTTCAAAAAAGAAAGAAGAAAATGGGTTTCATTAAATGTTTTGGCTAAATTTTAGTATAAGATTTTTTTTTTTTTTTTTTGCTTTTGGCCTACAAGTAAAAACTGTAGTAGACTGTGAAAAAACTTTCCTGTATTACAGAATTTTAACTTGGGGAGATCTGCCACCCACAAGAAGTTGATAATACACAAGACAAATAAAATCCATGGTCATAATTGGTCTTGTACCTACTCTGGAGAAAACTTTGACAAGGTAAATATGCGTTAGCAAAGTCAATGAGGATAAAGAACAGTCTTAAACTCTTTTCTGAGAAAGGACTGCATACGTACCCACCTGAACTAAGGGCACCCTCTTCAGGACTAGGAGACAAGTCGAGGATTGAACTAACATGGAAATCTTTTCAGTTCAAAGACTTTCAAATCTCTGAGAACCAGCCACAGAAATTTAGATTGCCAAATAAACACGTACAGACATTTCTACCGCCAATACCCACATATTTGGGGCATGCCAGCTTTCCAGCATAGTTAATCCTTATGACTTGCTTTCAAAGCATTGGAAATGTAGCAGGCAAGACACAATAATCTCAGGATGCAGAACATCTTGCACAGTTTATCTCTAATTATTAAATAAATTGATGATTGACTAACTTTTTGACACTTCTTTTTCTTATCAATATTATGTATTTAAAACTCTTCTTTGAGTAGCCCCAACTCAAGTTTCAACTTATGTCAAACAATCAGATCGTTTGCTCAGAATACCGAATACCAGAAACCCGATTATATTTTGCTATCAAGAGAAAATAACCCACTGATCAGTTAAACAATTAAATTCTGCCAAAATATCACTGTATCTTTAGAGGTCTCCGAGTTATCCAACGCCAGACGCTGTTTCTATTTTGTACACTCAGGTGACACCTAGAGATTGTCCCTGCATACGGTAGATTTTACCTTTTGGTCAAGTTAGCGTCTGACACGAAGCTTGATCCATTCTTCACCATCCTGGAGTTCCTGCGAGATTTTCAGAATGCATCTGATATCCAGAAACTGTTTACCTGCACACTACAATACTCCACCTTAGTTCATGTCCCTTTCTACTTCCCACACATCCCAAATGTAAGATAATGGAAAGCCTTCTGTATACAAGCCGCTGCAACTGAAAAATCAGGTGAACACAGGGAGCACATGCTTTTGAATCCATTGAAAAACTCCATGCATCCATAATTACTGTTCCATCTTCTTCAAAAGTCTTGCTGTTCTCCTTCTAGCAGAATAGGAATTGCACATTTGTCTCTGCTTACGAACAGGACACGTTGTGTTTGGAGTATGCTTTCTTTTCTTTGGTCTGTTCCACAGCCATCAAAGTACAGACAAAACTCATCCTGTAACTGTTTTGGGGGCTGTACAGGTTCCCCTGGATTCTTTAGGAGCTGCTCCTGACTTCCATTGCTTTTGCAATAATGATTAAAGTCCAAATATTGAAAAAAAAACTTCACTCTTAGGAAATGAAAAAAAAAAAAGTGTCACTGACACAGAAATACACATTGCAACATCTTTAGCTGTTATGAAAGTGTGATTAGCAGCCTCAGGACCTGCTTAATATCAGGAGATCATGGTATGCACTATGCAAAGCACATCAGAACTGTAGGACATAAGACCTCATAAGAAGTAACATGGGGCAAAAAAGTCTTCCTGAGATTAGCACATCAAACCTTGGCTTACAGTAGCTTTCTATACGGAACATTCTTAACTCTAGAATAGTGATTTTTAACTAGTCCAGGATAAAAGTAACAAACTTAACACAGCCTTATTTGTTTTAGTTATTATTTATGAGTAAGAACTGCAGTGTTGTCATCTGTCTATACCCCCCAAAAACCCAACTAAAACAAGTCAGCTACACAGGTCAGACGTATTCTCCTCTGACACAGAAAATGGGCCTGGCCACTACTTGCTCATAGATCTCAGATAGCACAAACACCTTGTGTTTGTCAAAGGTTTAATGGTCACAGAAATCTTCACGACATTCTTTTGAAACAAGTGTTTCTGGAAACTTGACACAAGCTTGTGCTAGGAAACCTGTTGATGTCTCGTGCCAGGCTTATTTAGAAGGCTTTGCTGCCCGTAACTGCAGATAATTAGACAGGTCAAATTATTCAGCATCAAATCTGCTCTGTATGTCAATGATTAAAAATGACTGGGTGTGAGTTTACGATAACTGAGCCTCTCAGCTGCCAGGAAGTTAGTTAGGAAAGAACATCTGGATTTCTGGTCCAATCTCCTGTTCAATGCAAGGCCAAACTGAAAGTGAGATCAGGTTGTTCAAGGTCATTATTAAATGGAGTTTGGGGTACTACAAAGGACAGAGATATAAAAGAACGGAGATACACTAAGGATAAAAAGAAGCACAAGAATGCTGAGGAGTTGGGTTTTGTTTGTGTTATGCCAAAGCAATCCAGGTCACCTGCCTTACGAAAAAAGAAATACCCCTACCTATCAGTTGAGTGCATGTAAGCACTTGCGAAAGCAGAGGACAGGTAAGTCCAAAAAGAGACAATAGCGTCTGTCACTAGGAACATTTGATGAACAGGGAAGCCAGGTTTCAGAAGGTGCATTCTTTAGGAAGCCAGTGTAAGTCATTGACAGCATTTGAGGGGCGCAGTGCTTGGGAGCTACGTCACAAGCTCAGGATCACAAGCATTTGCTCACCTGTGGTTTGTGCAAATTGCTGTCAACTGNCCCCGGGCCAGGCCCCGCCGGGCGTGCGCCGCCGCTCGTCGCAGTACGCGGCGCCGCGGGCGGATAGGGGTGGGTGACGCCTCCCCGCNTACAAAGGACAGAGAGATTAAAGGCTAATTTTACCCAACTTTACTTCTGAAAAAAACTAACCACGTTCATCAAAAACCTTGTATTAATTTCTCAAACCTTCTAGTGCATGGGGAACCCTTAACATCTACAGTTTTAATCAATTTTTTACACAGAAGAAATGAACACACAGTTTTTCCATGGCAACAATGGTACGTTTATTAGATAATTATCCCTAGGGGGGCAAAAATCCCTCAAAACACTGCTTAAATCAACGACTAAAACAGGCAACATATAAAAGTTTCTCCAGTATCTGCATAGCTCGAGGACATCCACTGGTGCTGCTATTTGCAGAAAGCTTGCGTGCATTCCAAGTACCTCCCCGGATCCGCGCTTCCCTGCGCGCCTGCGCCGCGCGCGCCGTTTCCTTGGGAGCCGGGATTGTTGTGGGCGGAACCACCTGCGCGGCGCTGCGGAGGGGGGGGAGCGGGGGCGAGGAAGAGCCTACTGGCGGAGGGAAGGAGGGGGAGGCGGGGCGGCCGCAGCAGCCGCCGGGCCGCGCCGCCACCGCCACC
>VZTJ01000495.1:164213-175956 GCA_013397795.1 Orthonyx spaldingii | reverse complement strand
GGAGCGGGGGCGGGCTGGGCGGCGGCCAGCGCGGGCCGGGGTGCGCGGGCGGGCTGGGTGCGCTCCGGGAGGCGGCGGGAGTGGGTGCCGCACCTGGCGAGGGTGCCCGGGGTAGCCGCAGAGCAGCGCCGCAGCGACTCTGTCGGACAGGCGGCCCAGGGCCACCCGTGCGCTATCGCTGTCTGGTCCCGGCACGGGGCAGCGCCGCGGGAAGCCGTAATCCCCAGATCGGTGTTGTTTTCCCCACCCCGTGCTCTTTACAAGCTTTATAGTTCACTGGGGTGACATTGCGTGGGCAGTTTATAGTGAATAGACAGTGATTCTGCATGCCTGGCACATTGGGCTCCAGAGCGGGCATGCCTCCCTGGCATGAGGAATGTGCATCTGGATGCACATCACATCCTTATTGAGTAATTCCATCGGTTAGTCCAGTTGTGGTGTGTGGTCGGAATGTTCCTTTATATCTTTTAAATCTACCACCAGGCAAAGGAGAATGCCACATTGGAAATTAAAATACTTAGGGTGGTCTCTTGCTGAGAGCACATTTTCATAATTATCATCTAAGATAAAGCAAGAACTTCATAAACAATAAAAGTCGGCTGTATTTCCTTACACAGATCTGAAGTCTGTAATTTTGTCATCAGAGTCTGTTTGCAATTTTCTTGTGATTAAAGGGGCTAAATTTCTGGGGAAAAAAACTCAACCAGACAGTTCCTCTGAAGCAAAAACTTTCTGATGTGTTACTACTAGAAAACTGAGGGTAGCACCAGCTTTTTAAACCATCTTTTTTTATTGGTACGAGCACAAGGTTTTTACACACACATCTAAACTGGTAGAAAACTACTGCACTTTTATGAGTATTCATTTGACATGCAAGTACATAGGTGTTTACCTGTTCTGTGGGTTTTCTGGACTTAAATACTGAATTTTCATTAATAAAACTAGACTGGTTTTTGATGTCAGATTTCTCAATAGTGAAGAGGAACAGATTAATCTCAGTGTAATTTTGCTGTATAATTCTGAGCTGAAGCTCTTTCACATCTCAAAGTAGTGATCCCTATATGTAGCTTAATTAGAAACTTACTAGTAAAACCCCAAGATTCCCCTCTATGATCTAAAAGATGAGAAGTAAACAAGGCCTGATGTTCTACTTGTTTTCAGCCACTGAAGTTTACACTCACTGCGACAAAAGAAAAATGAGGAATTTAGTTCAGGAGATCCTAAGTGCACAATTATATTTTGTCAGCTCCATTTCCTAAATGGTTGTAATTAGGTAGGAAATTTTTCACTTCCAGTTATGTAATGCAAATTCTGTATGTACGGATCATTATAATGTATGTTTGATTAATATCTTTTATTAGTAGCCAGTAAAAGTGGGTTTTGTGTATGGTGTCCTTTGTGGCATGTTTAGAATAGAGAATCCCTGAATTAAGATGTAGAAATAGCAACTCAATGGATATTGTAAAATATTGTGAAAAGACCAAGAGTTTAATGTAGAATTACTTTAATAAATGTAGATGGAATTTTGGAGAAGAGCAAACTAGGTTGTTTTCAGGAAAGTATGGTAATTCTTCGAAGTTTGGGCTTTATTAAGTTGTTTTCCTGTTTATTCCTGGTGGCTGGAATATGCCACTGTTCCAGGTATGTGTTTTTGTCAGTCTTGGATTGTGTTATATTTACTAACATGGAAGAGATCCAATCTGATGAGGCAAAAATGCATTTTACAAAATTAGTGATAATTGAGCTTATTCAGATTGGGGCATGGTGGTTGCTGAACTTTGATACACGATTAAATCTCTCCTATTCTAAGGTGAGATTACCCTAAGTAAACAGCCTTGTTCTTATCCTTGTTGATTAATGATCTATATTTACACAACCCTGATTGTTGCTTTAATGCACCATGTCAAAGACCATGAAATGCATATTAAACAATAGCACTGTCATTAGACGACTTTATCTCTTAATGTTATTGCCACAACAGGGTAGACATTTACTGAATAAATAAACAGTGATGCACTCATTGGTGAATTTTGCAAATTATGCATTTTACAAAGTGCTTGTAGATGTGAAGTGAGCCTAGCCTTTGGTGAGATGTTTGTTCCATTATAATCAAAAAGTATCTGTAAAATTAATATTTTAACCAACCTATAGGTTGGTTCAGTTTTTTGTAGACTAATTTATTTAACCTTTGACCAGAAGCTTATTTCCATACTTAGAACAGGTGTGCACTTTTCTCATTTTGCTTTTGTGTTCTATATTGTCTCTCATATTTTTTGCTTTAAATCTAAGAGCCCTTCAGTATTTCATTTCTTGTTTCTAGTTAGTTTTTGACAGCTTGTTGAAATCATTCAACTAATTGTAAGATACTTTTTCATGTTCATGTGGTCCTCAGTCAGTGATTAAAGTGATAGAATCTGCTGTATTTTATAAACGTATTTAGTTTTCTACTCTTCTAAATAATGTGGTTTCTAGCCAGTTGTGAATTGATTACTTGGAAAGCAGCACTTAGTAACTGTAGTACTTTTTAAATACCCATTTCGTTTAAGCAAGTATAAATTGCAAAAGTGGTTTTATTTTTCAATGGTGTTTTTTCATTAATTGTAAGAGGTGCTCATTTTTAACAGTTATTGGTTTAGTTGTGACAGTAAAGCTTTGCTTTAGGAGTCAGAACATGTTTTAGATAGTGAAAATATTGCAGCCTCACCAGTGTCATTTGGAAACATATTGCAAAACTAAACTTTTTTTTTTCTGCCAGTGAAGTCTGTTTGGCCGTCCTTGATCTTTTGAAACATCCTTTGATTGTTGGATACTTAGTATAAATGCTAAAGACATGAAGTTAACTAATTACTCTTCGCATCTGACTAATCAGCTCCTCTATAATCCCAAACCAACTTGAACACTTCGCCTTTTTTTCCTTAATTTGGTTTAGTTTGGATAGCCAACAGATGAAAGCACTGCAGGTAATGAGTGTGAAATGACCTGAAAGTAACAAGCCTGTGCAAGTAAGGCTGTGAAAGAGACGAGAAAGATGTGAGGGTAGGGTGGTGCAGATGCTTGGGGACCCAAGTATAGCCTAAGCTCTTTCCTATGCTGATGAGATGTGTGTGCCCAGGAGAGATTTTTAGTGCTGAGGGTCAAGTGCTGTGTTTGGCTCACTTCACTGCTGATCAGCTCCCTCAGCCTCAAACCAGAGCGATTAATAGTAATCCATAATAACTCCTAAACTGTATCCAGGCGTAGTTTAGGTGAGCGTTAGGTGGCTTGGACCAAAATGGTGAGAGAATAGTGCAACCACACATCCTGGCAGTGTTTAATGCTATGTCTTAATTTGTTAGGATCAGCGTAGTCTGGGTGTGCAGAGAATGTGAGTTACTGGTGTCTAACAGGAGGTGTTACCTAGGGAGGACTTGGAGCTGTCACCCGATGGGGTGTTGGGGGACACAGGTACCAGAGTTCATTGCATGGAAGGCTAAGGGGAACATCACACCTTCATAGGAACCTATGTTTCATTAGTTCCACTGTTTACAAAACAGCTCTTTGTATTAAAGTTTTTTGTAAAACAGTCTTAATTTTCTTGATGAAAAGATAAACCTGTGTAATATTTTTATTTGCCTTCAAGCTTTGTTTGGATTCCATTTGCAGGCTTTTCTCTACAACTTTTTTTTTCTTTAGAGAAATGAGTTTTGTGTAGTTGCTGGTCTGCTTTTTGAAAAATACAAATGCTTTATGTAAACGTAAATATTTAGAGATTTGTAATAAAGTTAGATTTGCTGGCAGATACTAACCTTTGTATTGAAAACTATCAGCCAGCTTCCTCAATGATGCTGTCAGGAGAGGAATCTGATTAGAAAGGCTTCAACATAAATGGTTTCATGGGTCATTGTTATTTAAATAAACTGTTGGGTTTTTTAGCAGATTGGAGGACTACAGTGCTGAATTACTTGGCTACAGCCCAGAAATGTAGCTAACTAAACTGCTGTAGTGTTGTTTTTTATTTACCCTCAAATAATAAGTGTCAGAGCTGGGATTTGATAGTGGAAAACTTCTAATAATTTAGACAAATAGGGAAATAGTTATTTCTAAATAAAACGTACTCATCCCTAATATGAATTAGCACAGATTTAATTATTAACTTCAAGTCTATGGACTACTTGTGTTTATGACAGTTGTTAAATACTTCAAATAGAATGGTGAATTCCAAGGAAGAAGCAGCTGTTGCATGGAGCCACCTCTAACTGAGGACTGAAAATGCGAGCAGGTAAGGATCCTTTGTGTTTGTATTCCAGTATGTACTTTATAGTTAGAACTAGATGCAAATGATAGAAGTTATTTCTGTCCTATATAAATCTTTGATGCTGCATTGGCTCCTTTTTAAGTTCATGATTATAGCTGATTTTCAAGGTGGTGTTATTTTATTTGTTTTAAATTCAGGGGCTTTTGTAGAAGTTGTAATGACAGTGGTAAATATGCTGGGGATTCAACAGCCTTTTTCAGTGGTGTGCCAGGTTGCATTTTGAATTCTTAGCTACAAATTAAGCATTACCTGAGGGGAACTAGAACACCTACTGCTTCAAGTGTTGAAATGCTGCTGATGGCAGTATCATGATTCATAGGAAGGCAGAGTGCCAGCTCCTGCCTCTTACAGATCTGTCTCAGGATGGTGCTTCTCTGGGTTTCAAGACCCAGTAAGAACCCAGAGCTGCTGCTTCTCCTGAAAGACAGTGTGTCACCTCTGCTCATAAACAGGGAGGGCAACCATCTGCTTTGGCTAGCCCAAGTTTTGTGCTGATCCTGATGTGCGTGCTCTTCAAAATATGCTTTCTTCAGGAAGCGGAGTAGATGGGACTGGTGTGTGCGTCTGTGCAAAGCTGTGGAGTTATCCTTGTATGGGTTATGTTGCCAGTGGAAATTCTTAACTGAATACTAAGTGAATTTGTTGGTAAACTTTCCCTGATAAATAATTCTCATCCTTTGCAATTTTAAAGCATGATTATGTACTTTTTTTAACAATGGTGATTATTGAGATAGCAAATCATGCTCTTCATTTCTTTTTGCAGTTGAAAGTGAGGCAAAGGCAAAAACCAAAGTCCGCTTTGAGGAAATCTTCAGACGCCATGCTGGCCTAGCAGACACAAAGAAATCAAAGAAAAAGAAGTTTGACTCTCAAGAGAGTATTGTGGTGAGTTAGGACACACGCAGGCTTTGTTTGGTTGCCTCCTTAACAGAAAAAAGATCAGGAAAATGTATTTTGGAAAGGAGATGTAAGCATTTAAAAAAAAATGAAGTCTAAAGTATGTTTCTGCTCATATCCTTTGGTTTTGGTGTGGCTTTTTTTTTTTTTTTTTTGTTGTGTACCAGCAAAGCATCCTTGTAACTTGGAGGTACGCCAAAATTATGTAGACTGTAATACTGGTAAAAAGAAAGTGGCACATGCAGACATGCACTCATTTAATGTCCACCAGTACTTTTTTGTCCATTCCCTTTTTTCATATAATTTTTCAAGTTCAGAATTGACTTTACTGGGAGTAAATAAGCTGTTTGAGGGCTAGTAGAATTATGTCTGTAAAAGTATTTAATTTTGAGAGTACTACATCTGTGTAATACGGATATGTCTGTCTAATACAGCTGTGAATTGAGAACTGATGAGAAAGTATAATAATATTAGAGAGAATTAATTATTCAATTTTCTACTTCTTTTTTAATCTCAGTAATCAGTGAATTTCTGCATGTGCTGAGCTTTGTGTCTTGAGTGGTTCTGTGTTCATATGTCAACTTGTTTTTAAAGATTTTGACCTTAGCTTGTGACTTTGCAGATTAGGAAGGATTCTATCACCATGACTTTATAGTTAGATGACATTTTTGTTTGTGGCATATCTGTCACTAAAAAAGCCTCAGAAATTCCTCTGAGTTATGGTTTACATTGTCATCTTTTTCCTGAAGAGGAGAATAAAAGTTCAATATGAGTCTGTACATACCTGATTATTGACTTAGAAGATTTGGAATTTGGAAAGAAAGCAATTTGCTTAGCAGACAGATGTTCTGTTTTTTATTTTCTTCCTGTTAGGTTATTTTCAGTCTTTTTTCTTACAATTGTATCCATATCAGATTCTGGAAATGAATGTTCCTTTTAAAATACTCATTTAAGACAAATGAGTGGTATTTTATGTAATATTATAAATGTTACATGTACTTATATATATTAAGCATATTCAGAATAGATATATTAAACTCAGTATTGCTATTTGACAATTTGAAGTTGGATTTTGTGTGGATTTTTAAAAAATTTGTATTCCTTGATGGATATGCTATTTAGTCAACACTCTATACAAAGAATCAACTTGATGTCTAAAAATAGCACAGAGAGTTAGTGGGGTGGGTTTTTTCCTTTTCTGCTGGCATATGTGTAAATAAAAGACTAATTTCTTCCTCAGTTAAGTTTACTTTTTTATGAAATGTGAATTTTTAATTCTGCAATTTATAAGTATTTTGGAGCACATAATTGTATGTTTATGTGCAACTACCTGTTGCTTATAAATATTTTAATTGCTTGGTTTGGTTTTAAAATTGGTTTCCATTCCAGTAGTCTCTGATGTAAAACACTAATGTTTGAAGTTATGTAGAAACACGTGAAATCACAGTGACCTGAATCAAAACTTAGCGGTATGCAAGCAGATTAAGAAGCATTTTTAGGATCAGTGTGGAAGCCCAAATTTCTGACTTTGTTGAAGCTATAGATTTTTACCTATCACAGCACTTTAAGAACTTGAGGAGAACTCGTTTTGAAACCTATTACTGACCATTTGGAGTATTTCCATAAAGTGTGACAAAGTTGCAGGAACTCAGGTTGATATTTTCCATGCTGGTTGCATTCAAGTAGAAATTTCTGTAAATGCTTCAACAAATAAATAGGCATTTCTCTGTAAGAAATAAATGTGTGTGGGAGTAGAAGAGTAGGTAGATGGAGGATGTTGGCTGGTTTTATTCCCATTTTCTTCAGTTCATATGATTTAACTGCAAAGAGTTTCACATATCTTGAAATAATGTGAAATTTGTCAGTGATGGTTGGCTTCATGTCACGCACTTGCCATAAATGGTCTCCCAGCTTTGATCAAAAACACATCATGGTTCAGAGCCAATTTCCACTTGAAATGTTCCAGTCTGTTTCCTTCCTTTGTCTTTGCTCTAGCCTTTTGTAAAGATTAATAAGACTTTTTCCCTTATAGTCCACTGTTTCTTTGAAACCTGAGTTCTGGAGCTGCAGAGGGTTGCTGTGATTTTAAATGGCAGAAGTGAGGATAAGGAGAGTGCCTGCCTGCTTGCCTGCTCTGCTCTGTGTGCCCATTGCCTGGAGAGCAGAGAACCAGTCTGCATGAAGAGGAAAGGTTGATGTCTATCGGGCAGGATGAGCTTGAAGCCACAACTGATAGGAATGAAGAGCTTGTGCTGGAGATGGAAATATACATCAGCTGTGGCCAGTGAAAGCTCTGCTTTTCTGTTCAAAAAATAGCCACTGGGGCAGTGGCTGTGAAGCCTAAAGGCATCGTGGAAAAAAGCAATTGATACACAGTCAGAAAGTGAATTTGTTGGCATCTCTTCTAGGGCAGTCACCATATTTATTTTTTACCAGTTGTGCCTCCTATTACAACTTGTTAGAATGAGGCAAGCCTCAGATCAGGCAATGTCCAGGTACATTAATATGTCTAAAGCCATCATGAAAATGATTGAATTTATTTGGTTCAATCGAAATTCTGTGGTTGAAAAGAGGATGTTTAAAAATTTGCTACCAGATGAAACGGTTAGATCCCTTTACGGAGGCAAAAATTTCTTCCGTGGACTGTAGTCTGATCAGATTACAATATTGGGATGGACAGGCATTGGTAACTTGGGTTTTGTATTCAAGGCAGGACTGCAACAGATTTATCTGGTTTGCATGCTGAAAGGCACTGCATAATTGTTGAGATTTCCACTGGATTTTACCCCTTTGTTTCTTGTGCGTAAAATAGGAGAACTGGTAATAGTTGACTGTATAATTGATCCACACATTTTCTCAATGTTTTCTATTAGAATTTGGTGAAAAAATTTCAAGCCTATCATATCTGTAAATTAAAGTTCTTCTAGCTTTCTCCTTGCTCTAACTCAGTTCAATGTTTATGCATTGATAATTGCTCTTAGTTGATATCGCTCAGTCCTGTGTTTCAGACAATCTATACTAGTATCCCCACCTCTGCCAGAATCCTAATCTGGAGGTTTTTATGAACCTCTTGGCTTTTACTCTATTGTTTTGAAACTTCTTCGCATCTTTCCTCTCTGTTTAATTATGTCGTGTAATTACAGCATGTGGCAAAAGTGGCCTGAATTGAGGCTCATATAGGCTATTTATCTCAGGAATTTATGTTTCAACCCTTGTAGCAGCTTTGTGCTGCCTGCAGTATCTATTAATGTTCCTGGAATTTGCTGTAGTTTGAGATTGTGGTTTGTTTTCATTATAAGGAAATGGCCTCAAATTGTACCAGAGGAGGTTTGGACATTAGGAAAAGCTTTTCCATTGAAAGGATAGTCATATGTTGGAACTGGCTGCCCAAGGAAATGGTGGAGTCACCATCCCTAGAGTGGTTCAAGAGGCACTTGGGGATATGCTTTAGTGGTGAACATGGTGGTGCTGGGTTAATGGTTGGGCTTGATGATTTTAGAGGTCTTTTCCAACCTGAATGATTCTATGAATCTGTGATGTTTTGTTCATAGGTAATAGTAAATACCAAGTTCTAGTAAATATTTCAAGCCAAGTTTTTGCATCAGGTAGATTGCTTTAAGGAGATTATTCTTGAATATCTGAGTTATTTTAGAAACTCTTGGCCAGGTCAAAGATGAGGACTTTTTGTTTAGGATTTCTCAAATAATTCTACTACATGCACTTAAGGAATTAATGTTTTATCAAAGGCAAAAATCAGCATGACCTTAGTTATTGGCCACTGTTGGGTCTTAATTGTCAGTGTGTTTTAATCTTCATTTCTCATACTCTGCTGTTAAAGTTATTCATAGAAATAAAGAGAAAGAAGTGAACAATCTCTTAGGAATATTATTCTGTTTTGTGGTTTTTCTTAGTTTATACAAAGCTTGATCTTTAATTCTTTTATTTTCCTTACTTTGTTCTCTACTTCGAGTTATTTATATGAAATTTTCCACATCCTCCTGTATCATTGGCTTACAAGTAAATATGATGTTAGTGGTTTATTTAAGCAAGTATAAGATGAAGATACAAGGACAATTTTTTTATACTTACTACACATATTGTCCCTTTTTACAAATGTTTGAGGCAAACATGATTCTGTAACTGGGAGAGGTATCCCAACTAGAAGGGAACAATGTCTGTGTTTGCTGGGGAAGAAGGTCTTGGCAAATAAAACTTTGTATGCAGAGACGTATATTTTCTCCAAGTTTTTTAATTTGCTTTCATGGTGTTTTAAAGCCCTTTCTGATGTTTCATGTTGAGACTCTAAGACAGCTTTCTGTAAGACAACAGAGTAAATGAACCTCAGTGACCTTACAAAAGTTACATTGAGGAACAGAGATCTCTGTCTTGACCTCCTTACAGAATTAGACCTCAGGTACTTACAGTGTTCTTTGGCATTGTCATGGAATCTGGAATCATGGTTTGGATTGAAAGGGACTTTACAGGTGATCTAACCCAAGTGCCCTGCCATGATCAGGAACATCTTGAACTAGATTAGGTTGCTCATAGCCCCTTCCAACCTGTCCTTGAACATATCCAAGGAGGCAGGGAAGTGGCATTATAACCTTTAGTAACCAGAAATAGAAACTTGAAGGAGAGAGGAAAGTTTACAATGTGTTTTCAATAAAACCATCAAAAAATGAGCAGAAGTGCTCAAAAAAAATGCATTAGCTGAAATTTAACTCTGACAAGCAGCTTTCAGTATAAGAGATAGAAACAATGGAGGCTGAAATCTGTCTCTGACTTGGATTCTCAGTGGATGAAAGTATTAGTTTTTGTGTTGCATGTAGTCTTCACATCCTCCATAGTGTAAAACACTGGCATCTGTTGAAGGAGTAGACTTGTTGATTTACTTTCTTTACTGGGTATACATAAAAGTAATGAAAACATAGCGTAACATTGGGAATGAGGTGCCCAAACACCAAATGTTTTTTTTTCCCATGTGAATTATCTGTTGACTTTCAATCTGTCACTTGTCAAATTGAAACAACAAAATAACTAGATCTTTGATTTAATTTTACTTTGTTGCTGAAGGAATAACATGAAGTGCAATGTTTATCCTTAGAACATGATTTTTAGTACAAATGTGTTATGTTCTTTTCATTTATAGCTTGATACATTTAGAAAAAATATTGATCTATCCAAGGAAAGTGTGAATGATGAAGCAATTATAAACAACACATATATTCCTGAAGAAGAGAGCCCCAGATTTACAAAAAATAAATTGAGAGAGAAAGTGTCAATTGCAGAGAAAATAAACAATGATGTTATTAGTGGAGAGGAGAACAAGCAGGCAAAATC
Source organism: Orthonyx spaldingii (assembly GCA_013397795.1). Lineage (NCBI taxonomy): Eukaryota > Metazoa > Chordata > Aves > Passeriformes > Orthonychidae > Orthonyx > Orthonyx spaldingii. Next base: position 165,425 of record VZTJ01000495.1, on the reverse strand, counting down.
GAACAGGAAGAAAAAGAAATCACTGTTACAAGAACAATTTAATGAGGAGGAAGATTTATATGAATCTAAATTGAGGAGTTTTGAAGAAAAGACTAATCATTTTCCAAAGAAGAAAACAAAAAGTAAATCACAAGCAGATGTACCTCATCAAGAAGGTGATAGAAAGATCAAAAATTCCTTGACTAAAGTGAGAAATGTAACTGAATTAGAAGAGGAAGAGCAGCTAATTCAAGCCTATCAGCTGCATGTGGCTGAGGAAGAGGCAAATGCAATTAAAAAGAAAATGAGAAGGAAACTTAAAGAACAGATGTCTGAATCTACCTCCACTGTTCAAAGGCATGAAGTTGCATTGACTGATGAAGTGGGCAAAAAGAAGAAAAAGAAGAAAGAGCGAGCAGTTTTAAGTGAAGTTGAAACAAGGTAACACGACAAACTGTATGTGGTGTATCTGTCAATCTTAAGCAAAATGTTTCATTTTAAGATAGGCAAAAGCTTTCTGATAAATTGTTCATATTTTCTAAGTGATTAACTGGATGAATCTGTTATGAAAAAAATAGTATGAAATCCTTTCTCAAACGACTGTCATGAGTAATATGTAGCTCACGGATTCTTCTAAACTTTTTTTTTTTTAAATATCCTCCATTGCTATTTGATGTTTTTTTGCTGTGGAACTCACTCTTAAGATAGTTTTGTGCATGATTTTTTTTTTAGTGATAAGTGATGGCCCTGATCCAGCAAAAGAGTATTAGCTGAACTCTTGTAGTGGTTTGAGTTTGTTTACTTGAGTTTTTTTTGGTTAAACGCTAGCACACTTACCAGATTTTATTTAATTTTGCTGTGAGATAAGGATTAGGAGTAGGTAAAGCAGGTTCAAACTTTAAAGAATATAAAGAAAGTTTATTAACAGACTTAAAAGGAAGAAAAAAATTAAGAACTAGAACAAACCTGTCAGAACACTTTTGCTTTTTCTACTTCTTTATTTTTTTAATGACAATACAAAAAAACAACACTTTGACTTCTAGTCAGTTTACCACTTTTAAATTAGTCTTTCTTTAGTCATTTAGGGAGAGTTTTTTTTTGCTTTACTATGTTGACTTCTTCACAAGAAATACAGTTCTTATGGTTTTCAGCCTCACAACTAGCAGCCGCCTAGGAGAAAAAGATTTCTGGTTGTTGTGGAATGTCCCTCCCACACCAGTAGCTTTCCCACTG